>JBCJKH010058192.1:5733-20650 GCA_039877255.1 Loriculus beryllinus
AAGGTATTAAACCTGAAAGGAAAGGGGATTTCTAATTTTGTTTTTTTTTTTTTTTTTTTTTAATTTTTTTTTACTTTGAACTCTTGAGGTGAACTAAAACAACTGACTACACCCTAACCTCTATAGATTTTAGTGTAATACTTTCTACGACCTACATTTGATAGAGTAGGAATGTCCTTATCACAGGGAGAAACAACTGCATTGATCTCATTAGGATCTTTATCACACAGCGCATTTTGACAGATATTCCTGGTTGTCCTCTGTTGAACACTTTAACGTTTTTGAGATAAAATAGAATTTAACCAGGATTGAATGCTTTATCCTTACATTTCTATAATGCAGCTTGATAGTGATCCATCACTCCACTTGATAAGAGGTAGCAGTTGAGAAAAATAAAAATAGAGATAAATTTGCTCAAAAAGGATCTGCAAATGTACTTGAGAGTGATTTGGCCATAGGATACAAGAGCTTCTCTCCTGCTTGCCAAGAATCTGAAATTACTTTTAAACCCCTCACCAGCTATACACCTGAGCAGGGTGCTGGGAAGGCAGGAGCCATGCAAGTTCAAGAGTACCTCAAACTCTCTGTTTTTGCTATGAGAGGGAAGTCAGTGGAGGATGATGCCATTCAAAGCAGGGAGGAGAAGGCATCTTGGTGTAATAAGTTGAGCATAAGGTTGGTGTGACAGTTGAGCAGTGACCACACAGAAGCCCTGGGATGGGAGCTGGGGGTGAAGCAGCCCCACTAAAATTATTAAGGAAATAAAAAGGTCCCAGGTAATTTAGTAGTGAAGGAGTATTGCTAGTATCCCTCTGGGCTGCATGCAGAGAGGGTCTATGCCTACATTAACACCAGCAAAAGATATTTAGCTCATTAAGAGCAGCTGGTTTTGTTTAACCTGAGAGCTCCTGCTGTGGAGCAAACCAAACATCCCCATGTCATTTACACATCTTTCTAGGATATGGAGAGTCCAAACATCCTGAAGAGTTTGTAGCCTGAAATATGGTACGAGTTTATTCTGCATCCATCCGTTCACCCTTAGTGATATTGACTGTTAAATGAACAAAGAGTTTGGATTTTCAACCACATGCAAGGCCAGGTCTGCATAAACACAGGTGACAAAGGAAAAAGGAGGACGATGTTGTTCCCACATCTCTCATTCCTCTGAGAGTCTTAGGTCTCATCCTCCTCCTTTTCAAGTCTAAAATTACCAGATGGCCTCAGGGAATATAGGAAAAGAGAAGGGAGTACACAAAAAACAATTTAATGTTTTCTACCAAAGCAAAGATTTTTGCTTGGCCTCTGTTCAGATTGAATATCAGATGGCCCAGCAAGTGATCTGTATTTCATGCCATTTTTAAAGATGCTCAGATCTGGAAAGAATTAGCTGCCATTTTTGGCATTAGCTGACCCTTTTTGTCTCCTGAGAGAACAGACACTGTGAAGTTTTCATTAGATATTAAAAAAAAAAAAAAAAAAAAAAGAAAAACACATAGATACAGCCTGGGAATTGAAACTCAGGCTCCAGCCGTACTAATGACCTTGCTAAGGACACTTGTTGTCATGTGTAGTTGATTCTCTGGAGGTACATGCAACCAATAACTATTATTGTTACTCTATTTTTTACTTTGGTTTTTTGTGTATTGGATCAGAGAGTAGCAACATATATAAGCAAAATATGTAGGGGATCTGTAGTCTGAAACATGAAATTGTTATGACATTGAAAGTATCATCATGTACGTATATACCAAGAAAGATGTGCTAATTATCACCACATGCGTTTTTTAGTTGAGGAACTAAGCAGAATGAGGGATCTTTTTCAAAACCTTCCTGGTCTTCAAGTATCATTTATACAAGTCACTGTGGCCTCATTCCCAAACCTCAGGGTTAGCCCAGGAGCTTAGCCATTCACATCTCATTCTTTCACCAATGTGTTCCTGGAGGACAATAGAGAACTTGGGATGGTGGATAACTTCCCTAAAGCGCCCATAAGACATCAAGTGATAGTTATGTCCCTGGGTCAGATGCCCTTAGGAGATGCTGGAAATTATGTTTGCAGCTCTGGGTCTTCATTTTCCCACATTTTGGTCCCCAGGTGTAAAATGGGATGGAAGACAATATTTTCCCCCATCTTTTTTCTGTCTTCCTTGCTAAGATTGTAACTATTGCAGTGACAGCCCTGCCTGCCATCTTTATCTTTCTTGAAATATATGACAAAGACAACATAAAAGATGTATTAGAAAAGAGCCCCATTTTCCCAAGTGCCGTGGTGCCAGGTTCATGTTTGCATGCCATAGAAGTAGCAAAGGCCAACCCTTTGCATAGGTAGGAAGCAATCTGACTTTGGGAAGAAAAGGACGGACAAAATGACCTCAAAGCAATTCAGCATCTGTGATTTCCTCAAATTCCATCTGAAAGCTTGCTCTCTATTTTGCTGACATATGAGCCAGGTGTCCTATTGTACAGCAGTGTAACAAATAGCCATTATCTTCTGTTTCATGGGAGCTACAGCAGAACATGATTTATTTGTGCCTGCTCTGGTGCCTCTTTTGAAATGTTGCCTTCATCCAGAGCACCTTTTGCAGAGGAAGGCAGATGGTCATCGCAAAGTTTCCCATAACCTTGCTGTGTGTGCTGCGCAGTGAATCAATGAAACCTGAATTACAGTCCATTGTCAGAGTTTGGAGCTGTGCTGCTAAAGTATCCTGCAGTGGCTGAAAACATTTAAATGTCAACACTGCATCTATACAGAGGAAATATGACATTTCTCCCTAAAATTTCGAAGCAGTGCCAAAAGGAATTTTTTAACTGTGATGTGTGAGCAGTGACTGCATTGCTCAAACCTTAATTACCAGCTTGGAAATGTACCTTTTGTGAGTATGTGAGTGTGAGGCGTGACCTCTCCTTAGGAAAAAGAAAACAAATAGAAATAACGAATCAAGCAGGATTCTAGGCGAAAAACCAGACACAAGGAATTTTTGGAGTCCAAACAGCACCGGCTGCCTCTCTGTGCTACCTGTCTGTTTATATGACATTTGCAATGAGGCTTCAGGTGATTTGAAAAGCTGGCATTAGACTGCAAATCACCTTTCATATCAGCTCGTGCCAGGATACCTTGCCAGAAACCATTATTTCAGTGGGAAATAACAACTGGGAATAGGGAAAAAATGAACTTCTGAAAAGCACTTTGTCACATCCCCTGGGCTGAAAACAGTGAGCACCTGCAATGAAAGCAGGCATAGAAAGAAACTTCAGTGGGAGGATTACCTACTTTACATACAGAGACAAGACAAAGTGAGTATACAAAACATTTTCAGCACTCTCTCTCAATTTCTGATGTTTGTTTGCTCTATGAGCAGACATGCCTGAAGACATCTATGTTTCATAAAGCCTGCTACCTTGCTTCATCGATTTTTCCTTAGGATGGGAATCGTTGCAATGAACAGGTCTGGCATTTTCAGATAATGGCCTGTGTGCAGCATAAGTATTTCTAGAAATGGTTAATGTTTAATATAATAGATGTTAAAAGTGTCTCCCCCAAATGCTTCTGGACTTTTGCAGATGGCTGCTTCTCTGTGTGTGTGTGTAGGGCAGAGCATCTCCCAAATTCAAAGTGTCAGTCAGCTCATTCCCATAGCACATCTAGGCAAAGAGTATGATCTCATGTGAACTTGAGACTGCAGTATGTTTTGTACTTTAACTGGCTTGAGAATTTTATGGTTTTATTAAATAGAAGAGGAAAGGAATCTGCAAACTTATAAAGCAATTTAAAGGGAAGAAAAAGGAAAAATGTTATTTGGTGTGCAACAAATATTTAATCAATGGGTTTAAACTTTTTTGATCAAAGAGATTATTTGTACTCGAACATTCTTATCAGATCTATCGAGTTTTCTTCCTTAGTTTGCAGCTGGGTTTGATCTTCTAATCCATCAAGCTTTCACTGTCTTGGAAAGGCACATCAGTTCTAGAGAACTAGAATAACCAGTGGATTAAAAGCAAAGACCCTCCTTACAGGACTTTTCTTACTAAACCTTTCTTACAAAAAGAAAAAGCATCATCTAAATTGTATCAGAACTCTAAAAAAAAGTAGTCTGCTCTTATGACTAGATGGAGCTGATCCTGTCTGCACCTGATAGGTCCTGGTTGTAGCGGAGTCATTTATGTCCTAGCACACACTGAAATAAGGGAGACCAGGGCAAGATTTATATTCTTGAAATATATAAAACAAATCCTGGCTTAATTGAGATGTAAGGTGGATTCTTTTCTCTGTGGCGCTGACATAAATCCATGAAATCTCAAATAAACACTTTCATTGCATTTTTATAGAGCCAGAATAGAAATTAAATTCTTTTTGGATCTGTCTACATTTACATCTGTATACTGAGGAACCGGGCCTCATTTTCTGTACATTTCCAACTTCTTAAAAGCATTTCCACAGTGTCAGTAAATCACAAATCTTCCAGAAATTGCTCTTCATTTCAAAGATTTCATATTTCAGCAACTGGAGATTTGTTGTTTTCTGTCAGAGTTGAAAGGTAGAAAAGTGATCCTCTCCTGCAGGTGAGGAGCTTGCATGCTGCATTTCAGTCTCTGAACATCTGGGACCGCAGTGTGTGTCTGAGGAGTCCCTGAACTGTAGCACAGAATTGAAAATGAATCTATAATGAGTAGGGAACAGAGCTGTGGCAGGGAACAGGGATGTGTTCCAAAGCCCACTGAAGTGAATGGCACAACTCCTGCTGACTGCAGTGGCCTTTGAGTGGAGCTCTTGGCATGTCTGTGACAGGAAGGTACAGTCAAATGATATCGCTGTATCATATCTCAAGCAGGATAACCACATGCTCATCTTTTTCACTTTCTCTCTCAGGATGGAAGGAGCAGTTTTATTGGCCACCAGCTCGGAGGTGTCATGGAAGTGCCAAACAGCAAGGACCAGAGAGTCAAATCAGCCAGAGCCATCCAAATCACTTACTACCTCCAAACGTATGGCTCTGTCACCCAGGACCTCATTGGGGAGAAGTGGGAGAGTGAATTCTGTAAACTGATGCACAAGATGCAGCTAGATCACCAAGATCTGCAACTCTACTCACTAGCATCCTTCAGTCTCTGGAAGGACTTCCACCAGACAAGTCTCTTGGCCAGGGGCAAGATTTTGGTGAGCCTGATGCTGATTCTCCTGACTGCTACCCTATCGAGCTCCATGAAGGACTGCCTGCGTAGCAAACCTTTCCTGGGACTCTTGGGAGTACTCACTATCTGTATTTCCAGCGTCACTGCGGCAGGGATATTTTTCATTACTGATGGAAAATATAATTCTACTCTGTTGGGAATCCCTTTCTTCGCTATGGGTAATTATTTATCTTCATAATAATAGGATTAACAGAGTTTAATGACAGGTTTATAAATTACATCCTGGGTTATAAAGTGCAGATTCTACCTTGAGTGAAATTCTAAGTCATTTTCATCTTGTGAAATTGTTCTGTGCCTTGCCAAAAAAAAAAAAAAGAAAAAAAAAAAGGAAAAAAAAGGAAACAAAGCAAAGCAGCAGCAACAGTAAAGAGCAAGTGATGTTGCTGGAATCTCAGCCAGTATGAGAGAGAGGCAATTTTATTGATGTCTTTTACAAATTGAAGAAGAAATTGTTATTGAAAACTAGTCAGCTAAGCATAGAAAACGGTACGTGTTGACCTGACTTTGATGGGAGACCAGCTGAAAGGATAAGTTAAAAGAGGAGGGTGCCAAAGAAGGAAAGATTTTAGCACCCATGTGAGGAGGGCTTCTCTTCCAGCTCTGTCTGAGGGGCAGAGGGGAATGGATTGGTGTAAGAATAAGATTGATGGACTTTATCTCAGAGAGGAGATTACTGTTGTAGTGTTTGTCAGGCTGTAGGCAAAGGGGGCTGTCAGCATATGTAGCACTTAATTCCTTGGTCTGTGAAGTCCCAGATCAGCTGCTGAGATTTTCTATGTGTTGTAGCAGGGCAGAGGAAGGTGCAGATGAAAACAAACATTAACTTCAGCTTTTTTAGCAGAAGAATTGGATTTGTTCTTTCTGTTCATATTTCTGTTCCAAGCACTTTTAGTGCATCTGTGTGGTTAACGAGTTTACTGGGAATGTCTGTTGGAAAGGAAGAAGAAAACATGCCCAAACCAGCTTGCTGAGGCAGTGCTTTCAGTACAATCACATCCAAGCTTATCAGAGTTTCACTGTATCACGAGTCTGAACTCAAGCAATGACTGTGCAAAATCTTAGCAGTAGCAGCCCAAAGACCTAAGCCCCTTCATGCTGGATTTTTGATGGCAGAAAATCTTACCTGTGGACAGAACTCTGCATCTTTACAGTCAATTTCTTAAATTTCGTTCATGATTCTAGTACTCAAGCCCAAGTCCTGTGCTTACAGTGAAAGAACTGAAAATGCAAAGCCACAGGTTAATCCTTCCAGAACCCTATATATTCTTTCTCTTACTCTCAAGAAAATTCCTGTCATATATATACATCCTGCCTCCTATTTTATTTGTCTCCTGATAATGCATCCATGCCACTAACCAAAGGAGCCCTATGCAATCCATACAGGCCAGGAACATCAATTGAAGTGACAGTAACATTGCACTCAAATTATTCATACCCCACAGCCCAGAATGACACAAGGTTAGGAGTTTCTGAAAGTAAAGTAGCTCAGTTTCCCGTCTAGGATGGTGGTAATCCAGGAGTTTGTTTGCTGTCTGAGGAAAAGTAATATTTATAAGTTTCTGTTGTGTTTTGTGCTGTCATTCTTGTCACAGCCACTGCCAATAGCAAAAGAAGAGAAAAAAAAAGCCAAAAAAACCTCTCTTGAAGTGAGTTATTTGCAAGGATTGCTTCTGTAACATTATATTGAATGATATATTGAAAAAGAAAACATTTAGGTAACCCTTCTACAGAAATTTCATTCAGGAATCCCAAATCGAATTGGTCACCAGCTATCATTAGAGAACAGATTGCAGTGCCTGGAGCTGCCGCTGGTAAATATTAGGCAACAGGTTTAGAGTTTGGTGAACTAAAAGCCAGGAAGCATGTCTTGCCAAAGTCATACTGGGTTACATCCTGCAAAGTTCCATGTGTCTTTAGTCCACTAAATGACTGTGCCACTTAATGAGATCTTGCTCTGCCTGTGATATACCCAGGGTGTCACAGATCTGGGCTCCCCACAGGGCAGGAATTTCTGTTTAACCTGGTTTACTGTGAACTGATCTGACACCTTAGCGTAGATCCAACAAAGATCCCACAGCTGGCAGTTCTGTGAGTCAATATGTAAGTCTGGCCCATGTTGTACCAGTGTACCTTGTTGTTACCGCAGCAGAAAGCAAACAACACATCAAATAATAATTGAATGAATATAGATTAAAAAGTGTGCAAAATGGGGTTTCCCAGAACTGCAAATGCCAGATTTGCAAGTCAGCTTTTCAAAGTCGAGTTACTTAGACTAAAAAAAAAAAAAAAAAATAAAAGGAAAACCAGGCAATAACAGCTACAAGGTGCTTACAAGTGCAATGTATGCAGAATACACAAGCAACTTTGTTTCTGGAAGATCCTAGCTTTGGAACACTTCAACCTGACATTTGCAACCTGTCCATTTAAAGTATATTTGTTTGGTGAAAAATATACAGCTTTTCTGACATTCACTTTTCAAAGGATTAATTTGAAAGGCAGTTCTGTGATGTTCTCTTGCACTTGTCCTTTTTCCTGCAGTTATGGCAGGATACTGCCATCTGAATGACAGGAATAATCCCAAATTGTACAAATGTTTAGGTCCATAATTTCTCTTGAAGTGCAGAGATTCTGTGGGTTTCAGTAGGTGATAAAAGCCTACATAAAAGTGAAATACTTATTTTTTTTATGAATTTGGACTGAATGACCTACATATTAAGTATTTACTGTAGTCCTGATGTGAGGAAATGGTTTGCTGGGATAAAGTATATCTCTGATATACTAGGTGTTAGCTCAGCTTGGCTTTATCCTGAAGGGGTAAAACTTCAGTCTTAAGTTAGGCATGAGGACAGTGGTAGAAAATCCTGCTTGTTCGGACTTCCTCTTCCTACTACCACAGTGCTCTCAGACACTTGCCTCAGGAAATCCAGTTTCCCCAGTACAGTATCTACCACTGCATTTTTGGAGTCAGTGAGGAGCAACTCTTCAGAAAGGTCCTGTGAAAATAAATCTCTGGCTGCCAGGATCTCCTGCAAACAGGAGCAAGAGGAGTTAATTTTTAGCAGTTCATACCCGATACAAATGGATAAATGTTGTCAGTTAGGGAAAAGGTTCTTCTTTAGTTTCAGGACTTCCTCCTTTAAGAACTGAACTTTTTTTTAAGAACTGAACTGGGTTTTTAAGTCGGGTTTTAGTAGGCCACCATGTGAAATCAAAATATGGGACAGCTCTACCTTGCATTTTTTTCTGTGACAAATATAATTTGCAGTCTTTTCTGCAAGTTTGACACCAGCAGAGCTATCACCACTGATGTATTTCAGACAGGAGACAGAGGGTCAAATAACTCAGTTTCAGATTTGTCTTAGATGTCAGAAATGGCTAGATATTCACATCTGGCTTTTGTGTTTGGATTCACAATGCAGTTTTAAAGGGATGTTATGCACGTGACATAATTATGGTTTCCCATGCCTAATCATCATTAATTAATATAACCAGAAGGTTAACTACATAATTGAGGCATTATTGCTCCCATGATTTGCTTTTTAATGCACAGGAGCCAGACTGATATCATCAGAGAGATAATGATTTAACTCAGCTGAGGATCTGACTGTGTATTTTTAAATACAGGTACATTAATTATGTCATTTTACATTGTAATTATTTTTGGCCAGTCCATGAAGTACCTCATTATATAGATTAGTGGAAATCTTGTGTTCAAAATGTAAACACAGTGTAATTAGAGTGTAATTACCCTTTTTGTATTATAATATGTATGTGTTTCTTAGAAGGCTGGATTCACAGTGGATGTTAGATATATTTCCTGCCCTTTGTAAGTCCAGACCACGAAGACCTTCATGAGAACAGCTGTTTGTCTTTCAGTCTTTAGAGAACCTTAAGATCAATGGATGCCCTACAACACATTGTACTGTTGTTACTATTACAATAGCAATACCGTTCCTAGCTGTGTAGTAAAGAGATACAAAAACTTTAGGAAGAAACAGGCTACTTGTTTCTAGGAGTAACTTCATGCCTGATATAAGAGTGCAAGATGGATGGCAGAGATTTCATTTAAAGTGCAGACTTTTGAGTTAAAATTCCCAGTTATTCCTTCCCTGAGGTATTCAATGGAAGGAGGAAGCAAAGCAAAAGCATGTAAGACTCCAGGAAGCTATTAGCATTTTAAACAGAAGCCATCTAACCTCTTTCCAATGGCAGTTGTTAATAACAGCTGGTGATCACCTTTAAGTAAATTTAAGATGTGGCAGTATTAACATTAGTGTTAAAGTTGTGGCAAATTCCAGAAAAAAGTCCTTGTGCAGATAGGTAAACTTTTTTCCAAACCTCAGAAGACAAACATGAGTGCTAAAGTGCATGCTACCGCTAGTTTACCTGTAGATGAAGTATCACAGTATTTCTAACCTTTGTTTCAAGCAATGGACTTTCTGATTACAGCAGCAACTTAGAAATATTTCAGGAGTGACTCTGACTTTGGTTTTGTCCTTTTGATGCATCAGTAAAGGAAATCTCATATGAATCTCATGTTATAAGATCATCCTCTATCTGTATGAGAAGCGGATGACCCTTTGGAGCATAAAGACTTACTGACATAAATTCCCACCTCTCCATGCCTTACAACTACAGTGTATCTGTCATTTTAGAGGTTACAGCAGTTCTTGTCCCTACCATGCAGCAGATCATTAAGGTCTTGGAAATGCCTTGTCCTTAGTTAGAAAATGTCGGTTCTTGATTCTTACGATGGGAAATAGAAATAGCAAAAAAACCCATGGGGCAGCAGGAGATATACTAAATGTTTAAAATTACCTGTTTGGGTGGGCAGATGTGAATATGAATTGGTTTAGATATTCTCCATGCTTGTAAAGTTGATTTCCCTATAACCTGGTAACCATAGCAAGTTTATTTCCAGTTGCAGAGGGCTGTTTTTTTAAAATTTCTATAAGAAAGGCTAACCTTCCTAGAAGAGTCTTTCCTGGATTTTGTGTAAAAGACCAAAGTCTTCTGAGATAATCTAATACCCTTACATCATGCAGTCTGGCCCTGCAGCTATGTTCTAGTATCTGTCATGATTAGAGAGAGGCAAGAAGCTGCAGGATTGGCGTGGCCCTCCTCAAAAACAGAGGAGATGAGGATATTTCTGCCTGTGTCCTTTGGGCCTTTGCATGCCCCGGGATGAAAGAAGAAATACAGCCAGTCCTAATAACAGATCTTGTAGCACCCAGTTTCAGGTATCCCAAATGGTCTTCCCTTAACTGAATCGCAATTTCCTTTGAAGTCAATAGATCCAAAGTCATTTGGATCATCACTTTGCACATATCTGGGATGAGCTATGTTAATCTCTGTAAGATCTCATACATCTTTAAGAAAACTGGTGTGAATGCTTAAGACCTTAACACCTAAGGTTATATATACATAAGCTCTCACAGATATATATACATATATGTATAAACTGACTTGAATTTCATACAGATTTATTTCTAGCTCTTCTTTTTCTGGAGAGACTTACCAGAAGGTTTCTTATCAACTCAAATATCATTATGCCTTAAGGCAGTTGTTCAACCCCAGGAGGTGGGACTGCAAGTCTGGTGGTCAGTGATTCTGAGGATCAGATCAGTTTGAAGCATTTACCCTTGGACCATTGCCCAAGCACAGACCATCAGTACCAGATCCTCCATAATGACAGGGCAAATACTAAAGACATTGACTAGGTTTGTTGTTTGAAGACAGTCAGCTAAACTCCTCCTTCTGACTCTAGTGGGAACTCAATCCATTTGTCAAATGTGAAGCCTTTCATTTAAAAGATTTTTACTGTTCATATTCTTATTAAAACAGCCTCCTTAGCTCTCCATCTGCAACTACCAGACTGGTAACTGTCATTTGAGCTGCTTCAAATTTGCTGCAACCATTTCTACAATCCTTTGAAAAAAGTGGTTTGATAAGAAAAGAGAGTGTGTTTTGAGCTAAAATGTCAAAGGGTAACAGGAGTGGTTTTCTTTTGCACTTAAAAATGTGTGTTCAGTACTCAATCAGCATACAAATTCTGTTCAGATAGCAAAGGATGTTTCCCTCTTCTGATGCTTCACACATTTGTCTGAACACCTCTTGCTTTCATTTTCATGGCAACGTTCATTCCTATGACTGCATTATTTCAGGATTTTATTGGATGCATTTTTTCTGTGTGTTGGTCTCTTTTAGCAGGAGTTTCGTTCTTTGTACTTACTGTGTATCAATGCACATTACATTTACATTTGGCTTATTTCAGCTGGAAAGGAGCTACACCATGACAGAAATGGTGTAGCTCCACGTATATCATCCCTAACAGGGAAATGACAAATCCAGCCTTGAATAGCACCATTGCTAGCAATTCCATAACCTGACTCGACAGCTTGTTCCAGTGCTTAAACAGCCATACATTTATAAAGGTATTTCTTAATATTTTCACTGCTGCAGCTTACGCCTATAACTTCTGAGTCTGTCTGGCCTGACTGTGGAGTGTAATTTTTCACAGTATCTATGTATTGCAAATACTTTTAGGATATTTTTTTATGTAGGGCTGTGCTTACTTCAGCTTGAGTATAATTTCCTATCAGATCTTTTCTTTCCCTAGATATTTCACTGCAGTTCACACTTTCCTGTGTGCTCCATCCATACAAGAAGATTTATGGTGGCTTTTGGTCTTTGCTGGAGCACTGTGGATCTGCAGGAAAGAACAGATGTGGAGCAGTCCAAGCATGTGTCCTGTGCTGCTTGGTGTGTGGTGGGAAAATACAATCTTCAACTGTCCTTTCTTTTCTGCTGGGCAAGAAAGTTGGGTTGTGCTACCTGAGGAAGCGTAGGGTGAATGATTCTATGCTCTGCCAAGTATGTTGCTTTCTTGCCTTAGTACAGTGTTCCTCCATAGAGAAATTCTTGTGCCTGTTTTTTAAGCAAAAATTAAAAGCAGAAAATTCATTTCCTTTCTCTTAGAATACACCTTGAGTGCAAATAGCCCCTGGAACTCACTGTTGTGAGATAAGATTGTGGCTCAAAATTCAGCCTGATTTAGAAAGGGTTGGATTTTTGCACAGCTAGCTAAACATCGTCATTATTTTAAATAATACTGCAATGCTAAAACATTGTGGTAAGAAAGAAGTATAAAAACTAATGACTGCGTTCAAAAGCCCAGTTCAAAAATCGGTACAAAGAAATTTCACTAGTCAAGAAATTTTCCCATAGGTGCCCTCTTTGAGTCTGATAATTTTCCCCTGAAGAGTTAGGTAAAGGATACTGAACTCAATAGACCATTTGCCAAATGCTCTACATAAATATTTATCTTCTATATTTGTCTGCAGAGTCAGAAACTTTGGATAGAATCAAAGGCTTAAAGAGTCTGTTGCAAATACAAAATCACCTAAAAAACCTTACTTGATATTCTATCATTTATATGTCCTTCTTTGTGCAACCACTAGCCAGTTGGGTTTTAATAATTCAGTTTTATCCTTCTATACCCAATCCTTTTTTTCATTCCATTTCTTTCCTATGAAGTAGCTTCTCCTCTTTGGTGGGGTAACTGCCTGCAGTAACATACAGCGTGCTGAAGACACACTGGCTCAGGGCTCACTGCTCCATGAGTGGTCACAAATGATAGCAGCAGCCTACATTATTCAAGAAGTATCTTCCATGTCCTTGGCATAGACCTGTGTTACTGGCATTCAAAGGCATACTCAGGTAATCCAGCTGTGAGTTTCCATGTGTTAGCCCTGCTGGATGTGGCAAAGCAGGTCATGTTTTATTCGCTTGTCTGACTGCAAGATGGAGGACATGCTATTTTGGATGCCCAAAGTAGTAATGAGAGTTGCAGCAGCAATAGATATATACACAAGGCTGCAAGAGGTACTGAATGAGATAAAAACCTCAGGCCTTTGCAGCTTTGGATCACTAAAGATGTTCCTTACTTTTTGTTCTTCAAGAGTGGGCATACTGTCCTCATTATCTTGGCTAAATTTCTGTGTGGGTAATTGCATTTCTAACTTCTTCGTATTTCCCTTGCTGTGCAGGTTAAATACAGTATTGGTGAGCATGCCTGGCTCAAAGCAGTGTGCAGGTGGTGCTCTTTTAAGCAAAAGCTGGTTTTTAACCAGACATGGCTGTATTTCACTGGTGAATGCAATGATCATATTATGTGGCTCTGCAGTCTCTAAAATTATTCTGCATTCGCTGAGAATACGTAGCTATCTTGGAAATAGCCATTGCCTTTTCCTGCAGTAATCTGTGGCATTTCAGCAGTAGGGAATTTTTTGCTCATACTCTATATTCTTAAAGCCCAAGGAGGAAACATTTCTTTACAGCCTCATATGACAGTTATACCTGCCCAACTCATGCATCTCAACTCATATTCAAATGCAAATTTGCCAGAGAAATTTTAAACGTTGTAGCTTTTCCTGGTGTTTCCTGGTGTAATGAACTCCACTGCTGTTGATATCTTGCATAGAAAAAAACTATTTTGCTAGCATGGCCATGAAACCAATCAGTACTACATAATTTTGCAAACTTTACATCAATTCAGGCACTGCAGGTATAATCCTCTAGAGGGAGCACTTGCCTTGCTCCCTCCGTTAAAGGGCCAAATGGCAGATTAATGCACAAATGGTGAGACCCTAGCAGGTAAAATTTTCTGTGTTTCTTTAAGTTTCTATCTGATATTTTACTATTACTGTTGAGAAACTATTGTGCTCCAGCGAGTACAGGGAGTTGCAGAAGCTGAAGGCAGAGAGATGGTCTGCATACTGAGTGAAGAGCAATTAAACCTTTCTTCCTTCTAGACGAACTTAGTTTAGCACAAAGTTTTTGGTTAAGGCAATTTAAACTTTCTGAAACTAGACTGGGAGCTCTGGGAACAAAAAATCCTGTTTGTGCTTCGAGTAGATACCACAGCGAAAGGAAATGCATAAAGAGCACAGCCAAAACCTTTCTAATGCATAATCTTCTCGTGGGAGTAGCTGAAAGAAAAGTTGACCCCATAGGAGAAATGCTAACTACACCACTGAAAGCATTACCAGAAAGTGCAGTGTTGGGGCTGTACGAGAGAGGAATATATTAGGCCAAAAAAATCCAGTTCAAATATCCCTCTCATCATATTTCAGTCAACTTCAAGGCACTACTTTCAGGAATGAGAGCTGCTGGACTCACCTAGTCATTAGCTTTCTACAGAAGCAGTGCTCAGGGCCTTTTGTAATCCCTTATATGGGCTTTCAGCATCTCTTCTGTCAGTGTTAAGAAACCGTAAGAACTTTATCATGCAGTTAGCCTGCTTTTAAATGAATAACCTTGGTAAGATATTGAGGGAGAGAAGGATTTGCTAATCACAGATACAGATGTTCTACCTCTTTCTTAGGTTATTTGAAGTCAGGCTCTGAGCAATGCAATTAACGAAGCAAGTCTCAAAAGATGTCTATTATGTGGATTTTGACTTCTAATACACTTACTCTTTCCCTGAGGATAAAGTAATGGAATCTCTTTATGTACTTTTTTTTAAAAAAGTGTAGAAATATATTATGATTGAAATCTTTTCTACGCAGCCACCATTCTTGGTTAGGAGGTATAAAAGCAATTGGTGGACAGGCTGACAAACACAAATGCATATGCAAACACAGAACATTGGGCAAAAGGATGCAAAAAATAATGATTCATTTTTCTTACATACAGAATAAAATAAAAAGTGAAGAATTGCATATGT
>JBCJKH010058194.1:0-17258 GCA_039877255.1 Loriculus beryllinus
ACAGATTCTAATCCTCCCAAAAGAAGCAGAATAAATGCTGCTAAAGACGACTCATACAAATCTGGTCCATACCGAAGGCTATGTATATGTACATCATCCATACCGGTCAGATCACTGTCAGACAGCCACCGCAGAACAGACCCAGCCAGAAAAAAGGGTATTGAACTGAGTCTCAGACCACTCCCGTAACATCTGACCTCAGGGAAAAGGAGATCTAAGTTTAGTCAGGCCTTTAGTCACATCCTTGCAAAATCTCAAGTTCGGCAGCCAAAAAAAAGAAACCAAAACCAAAAAAAACAAACCAAACCAGAAAAAAACAAGTCATGTCCCAGTATTTGGCAAATTAGCACAGAAACTGAAGCTGAAAAGACTTCTTTCCATCTTTTCATAACCTCTGAACTAAACAGAACAAGCAACAGACGAGGTGTGACTCAGCTGCCTAAACAACAGGCTTTAAACCTGCAGAGATGCCCTACCCCACAGTATCTGGCCTTTCACTTGCTGCTCAAGAAGCTCAAGATCTTCCCTACATGCTGTGTCATGCTCATCACCATCACCCAGATGCCTCCAGCCCTTGAATGGATCTCAAATAGCATTATTTGCATTGCTGAGACACCAGAACCTTCCCTTGGGTTTCATCTAAACGGGGCCTAAATTCTCTGCCTTGTTTGTTGCACCATTACCTGAGGCTCAATTCTGCAGGCACAGAAACCTTGATTTCCAAGTTAAGGAATCAGAATTACCTGCACAGAAGTGCAAAACTGTGTGGTAGCATCTCACTCCCCCATTACAAAGGCCAACATGACTACAGAAGAGCATACATCATCCCCTTCCGCAAGTATTACAAACAAAACAGCTCCTGAAAACACACTGAATCTCCCCTTGCAATGGCAGTTTAGGGTACAGCAGGTCACACAACTGGCCTGAAACAACTACTGTTAATGTAAAGTTTCAATGCAGTAAGAACCTTACTTGCAGCAAAAGCCACTTATGAAAAGGAAAGCGCATCGGAGCTAACCGGCAGCTGTCAGCAGAGGGAGCGCCGCGCTCAGCTATGAAGCCCAGCAGCTTATTACTCAGTTTGGGCTCGGTTTAGTGCCGCAGACACACAAGCAGTAGTGTATCCAGCAGCAGTGTACCCGGCCGCTGCGTACGGACGGACATCAAAACCCTAGGGAGAAAACGAAATCCAGGAGCCCTGATGGAGATGTAGGAGTTCCGACACTGGTCAAGGCTCCAGGACACCCCTGCGGCCACCCCTACCTCAGCTCCGCCAGCACCGAAACTTCCCACCGACACCCCTCCAACTCTGGGCGTTCGCACGGTAATAGGAATAACAACAGGAACGTGCTCGTGACGCTCTGCCCTGAGTAAATACTGGGGGGGGGGAGAGGCTGCAAAAGCTGCGAGGAAGACGCAGGGGCTGACTTGGCCCTGTCCTCCTTCACACCGCGTCTCCCTGACGGGGCAAGAGACAGGGCCGGGGCCAGGCCGCAGCAGACTCAGCTTCCCCCAGAGGCGGCGGGGCAGAGAGGAAGAAAAGAAAGAAAGAAGCCCGCGCTCCCGCCCCTTGCCTGTTTCTGTTCTCCCGCCCCTTGCCTGTTCCTGTTCTTTCTCCCTAGCCGGGCGCCGGCCGGAGCAGGAGCTGCAGCCCCAATCCCGGCCTCCTCTGCACGTTACCTGACTGACGGCAGCCATATTGGGGCGGGCACCGCGCCCGCCTCCGCCCCTCCGTCATGGCGGCGCCCCGCACCCGGCGGGCAGTGCGTGCGGCGGGGGTGTGTGTGTGAGACGAGGTGGCTGCTCAGCTGTCTCACGGTGGGGGGGGCAAACGGCTCCCGTACCAACCGCTGTTCGGAGACACGGTTTCCTGGTGATCAGGCGTGAAAGCGGACTCTTCTGCCTCGGACACACGTAGTGCAAGCGCTCCAGCTCCTTACCTCTGCTCGCTCTGTGCTGCCCAGCTGCTCTGCCCTCCGCGGCCACCTTTTCTCTCCAGGTGGAGCCAGCTCCTGTCATCCTCCTTATCGTCAATAAAGCCTTCCTCTGAGTCTGAAACAGAAGAAAAGCGATGTTTCAACCCCACCCGCAGTGGGGCACCTTCCCTTGGCCACACGACAGGCTCTACTTGTTCACTGAGAGCAATTTGGACAGAGCCTCCTCCAGCACAGGCAATCCAAAAACAATCTGTGGGAGCCACATCCATGCAGTGGATTAAAGACAGCTTCAGACTGAGGTGCTCACCCCAAGAGACCATCTCTGAGACATGCCACCTTCACAGCCAGCACTGACCAGATACAACCTTTGGTACGCCCCACACTAGGGACATAGGAAGACAAAACAATGTCAACTCAGCCAAGACCACGCGAAGAGCAAGTCTCTGGCTGTGCATACGTATTTCCCCATGCCAGTCTTCAACTTGCTAGCAGCCCTGCTAATGCTGCTTAGTAACCCCATGCTACTGAGCAACCTCCCTCACTGAAAGGCAGCATCTCTATAGCCCACCAGCTCCCTGCATGAGAAAGCAATCCCTTAAATCAGCGATAGAGCGCATAAGTCTTTTCTTCATTTTTCTCTGCCATCATAGACTAATTGAGCTTCATATGATGCCCCTTTTCTCCTTTATCCAAAATACTGAAGTTCAGTTTTACCTACTTCTTCTGTCTTTACCTGACAAGTAGCCTATTTCTCACTGTCGCTTTTTATATTTTTTTTTTTCTTCTCTATTTAAATAACACCCCTACCCCCAACATCCTGTGGGTGTTTAACTTCCCTACAGATCAATCAGGTGGGTGGTATGTGAGGTGATTGATGAGCGTTTAAACCCGTACTCAGAAGCCAGCTCCTCAAATTTGTCCCAAATCCGTGTTCTGGAGAAGTTTATCTATGCTGTTAGGTAAGGCTGTGCTCACCAAGAGGAAAAAGTATCTCTCTCTTTCCCTTGGAAAGGGCACATACTATGTCCTGTGCCAGAGTCACAGATATCCCATGTGTGGGAGGTACAATCCCACTAAGGATATGAGGCTGATGGGGCACATCCACCAGCCTGTGAGGACAGTATTTGGTCAGAAAGGTGGACATGCTTTTGTCCTTCTACCGCAGCCTGTGGCATTATATCACTCTCCATCTTTAACCCATGTGGAGGGTGGAAGGTATGGTGATAGCACAGATCTTTTGCTTAAGTTTTTTCATGTGTAAAGTGTGACTGTTAGCTAGTCAGAGTATAGCATGGATCTTGTTAACCTTGCGAACACTAAGCATCATCTTTTTGTGAGCTAGAATGAATGGAGGTAAGGAATAGCCAGGCAACGTACACAGTTGATCTCTTTATTGAAAGATTCTCTGAGTCCCTCAGCCTTGGAAACCAGCAAACCTGAAAGCTACTGAAAGGATGATCCTAATGAAATAAGTTTGTGATTCATTACCAGTTTCTTCTGACAAGGGGAGAATACCTGGCCAAAGGTTGTTCCTGTTAAGCGCCCATGTTCCGGTTCAAAGCCCTGATTGTGTGGGTTCTCCACTCTTCTTGGCTGTCCACGTATGGTTTATTCCACTGGGATGCATTGTTGGTAGGTGAGAAGTAGAACATAGACTTAGCGGAACATTACATCTCAGAGCACAAAACCACAATATTCTGGCAGCTGCCTGACCCTGTGCCCACCAGTCAACTTTTGGGTTTATTCTGTGTTTTATTTTGAAAACTGCTTTCTGGGGGAGAACAGATGTGGATTTTTTTCTTGAAATACCCCTTTATGATTAGCAATGGTCAAGAATGTGTGATCCATATTGCAATAACATTTCCTCTGTAAATGCATCAAGATTTTACTTCTATAAACAACATTCTCATATAGGAAAATTCCACCAATTAAAAGGAAAACAGTTAAAGGCTGGTTATGGGTTTTAAACATAAGCTTATTTTGGTCAAACCAGAACTGTTATTCTCTTCATAATTTAAGCCCTGAAGCACTGTGCAGTCCCTTCTCATACTAGATAGCATGGGTACAGACCCCTTCGAAAGACACCACAGTGCTTATTGACCACAAATAAAAATACATCGCCATATGGTTAAGAAAATTGTTACTGACTAACGCACTAAATAGTTCACAGAAGTGGAGATTCATATACATTTGATACTAATATAATCTCTTCCTAAATGTGCTTTGGCAAAAATCTCAGTATTTCTGAAAAAAATGCAATTTTTATAATGATAATATTTTGTTTCTAAAATTCAGCAAATATTCTAGTTTGAAATTAAGGTTTCATAGTTTTCTTCAGGAAAAAATGTTTATATCAGAAAATTTTGGCTCTGTTTCTATTGTTTTGGGAGTTTTTTCAAATGGATAACCAGGAAATGTCATCTAAAGCAGAGTCTCATGCTCCCATTTACTCAAGGGTGAGAAATAAAATGTTGCTGATTGCTGACTTTTCCCAGGAGCACATTGCAATACTCACTATCCTGATAGCTATTTTATTCCCAGGGAGAGTTAAGGTATTTGTCAGTCCCTGGCAATGAGCTTCATATGATAGTAAGTAGACACTTCTGTTTTCTTCAACAGATTAGAGGTTACTGGAAAAACAATCTTACTCCCATTTATACCAAAGCAAGCCAAGCCATACTTTAGCCTAATGTAATCACGCTGAATTTCCATCACTTTCAAACCCAATTAAAAGCAAATCACAAGAAGATAGTAGGATTTTCTGTATCAGATCTCTTGATTTAAGAAACTGCAGTTTAAGAATCATGACAAATAGGATATGTTTCAGGACAGTAGTTTGCTACAGAAATAAGAAGAAACCTCTTAGCTGATGAGACACAAGATGGACTGCTTTAGGATAGCATTCATGTAATAGTTAAGGACCTTGACAAATATCTGTTGACCTAAATTCAAAATGTGCTGCTGCTGCTTGCGATAGTAAAATTCTCCCTAACAAACCTCTGCAATGCCGAAGGCTTATATTCTTCAAAGATAGCAGAACTGGCTCTGTGCTACATGTCATTTTGATTCTGCATTTGTGCTGTTCAATGCCAGATTTCATATTTCTTTCTAAAAAAGAAAAACAGACAAAAAACAACTTTTAAGATTTTTTTTAGCAATTGCTTAAAAGAAAAAAAGATGTGAGAAATCTAGGCCCTGGTAAAATTAATGGAATTTTCAAATACTAGCAAACAAAAATCTTATTCTCAAGAGACTTAAAACATCAAGTAGTATCAGTATGATTTCTGATTTGTAAGCTTTAGGCTTTGTTCATACTGCCATGTGCTTTTTTTTCACGAACATAAGACATGGAATACATTCTGCACACACACACCCCACACACCCCCACGCCCCCAACACCACCACCACTTTCCTTTAATAAAAGCAGAAGTTTTCCTGAAATCTCTAGACTCAGGGCACTGGAACTTTAAGGAATACATGAAATAGCATAGATTTCATTATAAAATTCTAAGATCCGGCAACACTGTTTCTGTGGCACAAATGCACAATTATTGGCAGGCTCCTGTCCATCATTACAAGTTAAGACCCTTTTGTGAAGCAAGTTTCTTTAGCATGATGACACTACTTTCTGAAAAGAAAAAGGGGAGATTTCAGTTCTGTATTTGGAACAGCTACAGATCTTGTTATCCAGAGAACCCAAACCAGTCAGTGGATGTTTAGTGTCAGGCAGAGGTTAGTTAAATTGGGCACTCCTGCTATGTCATGAGATTTTATTAATGAAACACAAACCTGTGTTATCAGAGGCAGGGAGGAACAGCTTTAATGTTTGTTGTCAGACACACTGCAAGGGTGTGCAGTGCTGGGTCACTGTACTGGCCTAGAACTAGGAGCACAATTCTGTAGGCTTCAATAAACACAAAATCTTTGATCCCTTCCTGGAGAGTCCTCAGAATATTCCTGTAAACTCTCAGGCACAAGACAGAAATTACTGTAATTATGATGTGCAAGCCACAAGTCTGAAGACCTTTAATTGCTTAGACCTTTTAGTACCACCAGCTCTTGTGAGGTTCCTGCAACAATTGCAGATAGATGTCAACAGAGAATTTCCTCATTTGATTAAGGAAGAATCTAAGAGATGTAAATTCCCTAGGCACAGTTATTGGAAAGTGTAATATCCATGAAGATCAACTAAAAGCTTCTCAAGCAACTTCTGTCAGCTTTTTCTGCTCACATATATCTCAGTGAATGGTCCTCAGCCTTCAAAGTCTCACATGCACCAATACTAAGCAAATCATACATTGCAGACAATTATTTTGCCCTCAGTTTTGATTTTATAAATTTTCTCTGGCCATAAGCAATGTTGGAGACTTAGGCCTTTAAATCTTTCCAAAGCCATGAAGGCTTTGAAGAACAGATGGTAATTCTCTCCTGAACAAACAGGAGCTACTGCTTTCACTACCCAGGTGACTCTTTCTCTGCAATTCAGGCAAAGTCTAGGGAAGATATTCTTACACCAGTCAAGCACACTTCTCAGGGTGTCAGAAAAGTAATACCTAGTACTGAAAGAACCATACAAAATACTGATTTCCCTCCCAAAGAGTGAACCCATCAACACATAGTTTAGTTTAGCCTTGAAGGCAATCTTGTTAGAAAGATTCAAAGAAAATATTTCTGTTTTCCCTGCACAAAGGCTGAAAATTATCATATCCTGTTCAAAGCCTGCACATACTTTACATTCTCTTCTTGCTCTTTATGCCTGTTTTCCATACCAAGATAGAAATTTTCTTCTTTTTTTTAGTTACTGATTGAATTATATTACTCTTTTCTGGCCTTACAGTCAAAATCTTCCACTAACGTGGCAAAACTTTAGTTCTGTCACAGACAACTAGGATTTGGTAGGCATTCAGACAGCAATGCAACCCTACACAGGGATCCTCCCTGGTCTCAACACTAGGCAGGCAGTTTGCTTTCCTGCATATCCTTGGAAACCATCATTCCTCACAGTTCAGAGTATAAGTGTGTCATAAGGACAATCACGGAATATCAGGCAGTGAATTTATCTGCTCCATCAATCAATACATTTTTAAGGATAAAGTGCTTGCAGTTCAGACACAATCTGCAAAGTTAATTTTTAAGAGCATGGTATTTTTTACAGAGAACTAAATGTTACATTTCCATCATGAGATCCTCAATTCTTCCAGTAAGACTGAAGAGAATATTACAAAGTACTCCTTAGACTGGGACCTTAGCCTTTCCCTCCCTTTCAGGCATTATCTTAGGAGGCCTCATTACCTGTTGCCCATGTAATAGATTCACCTTCTTTAGGAGAACAGCTGCACAACCATAAGTTAAAATTTTCTATACAAGACCACGATCATTTACCTGGGTCACCTCACTTACTCTCTTGAGACCCAGTTTTCACTGAGTTCCCTGGCTCTGCATGCACACTCAACACATGTGAAAAATAGAAGTTGCATATATTTCAACTGAATAGGCAAAAAATGTAAAGCATCAAAACTTAGTGGATTTTTTTTACAAGCACTTCTCTGTGATTCAGTTTGCCAATCTGTATGACATTTGCATATTTACCCATCTCACAAGGGTTGTGAATCTTTATGCATCATTGCTTGTGTAACAGTTTGCAGTCTTTCAATGAAACGTAGCATATGCATTCAGAGTATGGATCTGATTAATGGCAGAGGATAAATGGAAATAAAAGTGTATTAGAAACTTACAACATTGCTTTCCCCTCCCTTCCCCTGCACCCTCCCCACCCCCGTCTTGTTCAAAATTGGTTTGGAAAAAAACCCCAAAACTCTATTCCAAATGCAAATCTTCCTTTTTCACGTGGGCATAATATGGTTGGTACACATCTTAGTGAAGAAAATTAGGACACAGTCTGATGTTAATCAGCATATTCATATTCTTCACTTTTATTAAGATTAAAAAGCAGGCGGTGTTAGAATATGGTATTTGAAATTCATGTCTACATCACTTTATTTTACTCTTTCTATATAGAAATATCAAACAGAAGGATTTAAAGAAAACCATTATAAAATTAAATACTCTTAATTCATGCATAGGCCAAGTCCTTTCTGGCAAAATTATTTGCTTCAAGAGATGGGTAAGCTAAATGAGCATACTGGCTGCTTCACTTAGCTGTCAACTCTCTAAAGGCTATGTGAGTAAGCCTGACACACTTCATCTCTCATGTTCTCATCATCTAAATACTTTTGTTATTGTCTCCCATGCTAAACTTTGCAGCATCTTCAATCAAAGGAATATAAGTGAACCAAAGTGTGGCACTGTAAATTAACAAAATAACTAGGAGAAAGGTTTAAAAAATTATCATAAAGTTTGTCTGTAGACTGCTCTAGTTGCTTTAATATCAGTGTAGGAGAGCATGTAATACGCTATCTTAGGACAATTCTGTATTTAATACTTATCCTGATCTAAGAACAAAGAATTACCGGTGGTTTGATATTTTGAAGTGGAGTGTTGACACAGATTTGAAGCATCACAATGACTATGAAACCGTTTCAAATATCACAATGATTGCGAAATCATTGTGGTACCTCAAATAGATACTCAGACACAGCAGGAAAATAGTATCGAATCTGGGGGACAAGTTTTCTTAAGCACACAAAATTACAGAGTTAGGGATTGGAAATATATTTTGTCACTCTATCCTTCTCTTTATCACAGCAAGATGGTTCTTTGTGACACACTTCTACAGCATTCTGAAGCTCAATTGTAGAAATTAATTTTATGTGGGGATATCTGCAAGGAAGTCCCCATCCACCTTTCAATTGTGCATGACGCTCTTAGGAATGCAACCAGCACCTACTTGAACATGTGTGGAGACCAAGGAGAGGATTCCATGACTGAATCACGTCATTCAGGATCATGCTCACTATTTGAGCACTGCTTGGAATGGGAGGAATGAACTACAAACCTCAGGTCCCACTCAGTAATTCCAAGCATGGATAGATATGATTATATAGGATAAAAACATATGGCTCCTACATATGTTGAGCTATATCAAAACAGAGATGCTAACTCATGCTAGCACATGAATATCCTCAGATGAAAAGCTCCAAAAGTGTGATAGTTCTTATATATAAGAAAATCAGATGTTTAGTATTCTGTGTCTAGATTCTGATGGATCCCCAGACAGCCTGTGTCCAAATCTTCTAAATCTTTCAATTATTTATTAGAAGTAAACAATAAAGCTCCAGGAAGATATATGTAAGTTTCTGGCCATGCTAATGTAGGAGTAAGAACTGTATTGGGTTCTGCTGGACCTGCTGGACAAGTCCAGCAGCTGGAATTTATTTACTTTAGACGCCTTTCACTACAGAGCTTGCTATAGTTAGTATACCTATCATGATTCTTGCTCCCACCAGCAGCCTCCAAGACTCCAGATTCCTCCCTTGGTAATGAAGGGTTGTTTTTTTCCAGAAACTAACCTACACCACAAATGCGTAGAATTATAGAATGGTTTGGGTTGGAAGGGACCTTAAAATCATGTAGTTTCTGCCATGGGCAGGGACGCCTTCCACTAGACCAGGTTGCTCAAAGCCGCATGCAACCTGGCCTGGAACACTGCCAGGTATAGGGCAGCCACAGCTCCTCTGGGCACCTGTGCCAGGGCCTCGGCACCCTCACAGGGAAGAACTTCTTCCTTATATCACATCTAAATCTCCCTTCTTTCAGTTTAAAGCCATCCCCTCTTGTCCTGTCACCACATGCCCTTGTAAAATGTCCATCTCCTGATTTCTTGTAGACCATCTTTAGGTATTGGAAGACTGTTAGAAGATCTCCCTTGAGCCTTCTTTGTGCCAACTCTCTCAGCTTGTTCTCATATAGAAGGTACTCCATATATGCAGAACAGTGGCAAGTTGTGCTTAGATAAATGTTGTCTTCCCATCTGCAACTTTACATGAGCATCCCATTCACCTGGATGATACAACACGTCCCAGACGACATAGCTGGAGATTTGCTTGATGATATTCTACACCTAAGGTAATCTGAGCTTTATCCTTCTGTGAACAAAAGCTGTAGTTACCATCACACTCACTAACTGCAGCATTTTTTTGGTTATCTGCTTGCTACTCGCTTTGGAAAAGCTCCATTTCACCACATACCAGTGTTTGGTCATTTCTTACAGAGGTCTAACACCAAGATCCTGTACAGTTTCATATAAACATATGAGTTTCCGAATGACAAGAGGTGAGATGCTTTTTCCTATGGAGTTAAGGCAAATAGCTATTTAAACTGAAATCAGACTTCATGTGTTCCAATAGATGAGAGATCTAAGAGAAAGGTATAGCCTTTTAAATGCAAAGCTTTTCCCTACAAGCAAAAACATTTGATCAGCTCAATCAAAGTAATAAAGAAACACAGCAGCTGGTCTAGCAGTACTTAATTCACTATTGTTCCTTTGATATCGCAAGTATTGTTATACTCAGCAGTATGCTTCCATTACAGCAATTTTTCTTTAAAATGCACAGCATTGTCACCAGTTGCCTAATGTATTATGGTCTCTTAAATGACACTTGGGCTAATAGAGCCAGAATATCAAACATTAAGAAATAAAATATAAAAATGTTTAGCTGATCCACAGGTATCAGGAAAATTGCTAGCAGACTAAAGGCAAGGGAGGGGTTTATCACACCCTGATAATGCCCAGGTGACAAAAGGGTGCGCTGATACCCAAAGAGGGTGAGGAAAGTTCAAAGTAGAAGGTTTTCTTCTATGCTGAGCGTAGGTGATCTCATCTTGAGTAAAACCTAAACAGATTGGTAATCTGGATGTACAAGAGATTTTGCAGAACTAAGGTAAAGAAGTTCTTTATGCTTATTGCAAATTTTTTAAGACTATTTTGGCAGTACTAGGATTGTTAAGTGAAATGTATTATTTCTCTTGTCTGTTTTAAGTAAAAAATTACAAGTATATCTGAAGTGCTTCTGCCACCATCTGTATTGTCACAAGAAAAATGCTATTTGTTAAAACAAACAAGTAAACTACTATAAAAGCTTTAACTAAAGTGTAAGTCCTTATGGTGTATTTAATAATGCTTGAGTGGCATGTCTTCTGAAAGATGTGCTGGATGGTGTCAAAACACATTAGGTACTTCCCAAGGGAAAGAATGCATATGTACTTTTTATCAATCTCGCCTTTATCAGTAAATTGTGCAACAAGAGCTTCTATCCAAAATAACAAGGGACTTGAACTGTTGGGTTTTAACCAATATCTGAGCTAGGTATTTTGCTATCTGGGATTTTTTGCTGCTTCTGTCACCTTCTCTGCCGTGCTAGATTAATCATGCAGGTGACCTTGCTGGTTTTTATTACGCATAGCAGGCTGTATGAGCTATTGCTGGAAAAGTGTGACATTGCTCAACTAGTGGGGTCCTGTATCCATTTCTTCTAATGTGTTTTTTACTGCCACTTCTAAGTACAGGCTATATTTCTGCTGTCATGCACAGTTTCTTCTGCTGGCCATAAATTAAAAATAATTATGCTGTTAGAAGGAAAGTACAGCATAGTAAAGTGTTCTGTAACTGCTTATAATCAAAAGAGCAGGGGGCTTTTTAATCCGTGCCTCTGTTAGCTTTCAAATGCTGGTTTGCTTCAACTTTCCATGAGAACTATGATGCTGAGCATAAGAGGCCTCGTAATCTGGGTACAGACACTGAGTAAATGCGTACATCAAACTGCAATTTGATAACAAGGCTCTTGTAAAAATCCAGTCAAGTCTGAAATGGCACTGCATGACTTCAGGATAGCTATGTGTGACTGCATGATTCTGGAGAATGGGCAGGAGGTCATTTGGAAACTCCAGACTCGTTGATCTGATCCCCTAAATTTGCCGTACCTGTGAGGGACTAGAGTCAAGCCTTTCTAGTTTACAGTTTAAATGCCTCCATGTCTGTGGGCAAGAGAAATTATTTATTAGGAAAAAAATCTTTACTGTGAGGGTGGTGAGGCTCTGGAACAGGTTTCCCAGAGAAGCTGTGGATGGCCTCATTCTTGTAAGTGTTCAAGGTGAGGCTGGAAGGAGGTTTGAGCAACCTGGTACAGTAAGAGGTGTTCCTGCCCATGGCAGGGAGGTTGGAACTAGATGAACTTTAAAGTCCCAACTCAAACCATTCCATGATTCTATGAGGAGTATGACATCTGGGAAGGTAAGGCTACCTCCATGACATGGATCTGGCTTTTCATGCTGAGGTTGCACCTTGCATAATTAAGATGCATTGTCTAGCAAAACTCTGCTCCCAAACTTATTTCGGGAAGCATAAGCGAATTCTCCTCCTGAAACACCTGAGAAGTTCCCAAATGCTGGATTTAGGCTGTTCAGAGGTGTAGCCACCTGTGGTGACTGCTCCTTGTGCTAGAGCAGTTCCTGACAGGCTCAGGAACTGAAAACAAAAGTCTACGTCTTGGGATTGGATATCATTGGGATATAGTAATAGGAAACACTGCTGTAATGATGAAGACAGGAGAAAGAACTGCTTTTCTGGTTGCATCGGTACATGGAATTAAGCTTGAAAGCTTACTTCAATGTGCAAAGCATGACACAAATAAGAGATGGGGTAGCAAAGCTGTGATCTCATACCCATCACTTGGTGGGATTCTTTGAGCATTCGGCTTTGTTTGCTGATGGATGGTGTGGCCATGGTGGAGACTGCTGAGACCTGTCCACCCATCCCTGTCATTCAACCAGCTCCGCAGATGACAGCACCTGCCAGCTACGTGCATCAGGCATGCTGCTGTTGGAAAGTGGAAGAAGGACTACATAGCTCTAGCTGGGAGGAGGATTAAGTACCAGTCTGCTTTCCCTTGAGTAAGACATGAACAGTCTAGTCATTAAATGTTTAACTTTGTGATCCTGGTGTTTTCACTGTACTTCTTGAATGTGACAGCTAATTATAGGATCAGAATAACTGAAAAAAGAGATTCAGAAGAAATGAAACCATGTCCCTTTAACAAGCATGCAGAAAGCTATTTTCAGGTTAGGCAGAGAAAACACTTTGAAATCAAGGTTAATTAGCATTTTCAAAGGACATCTGAAAACCCAAGACTATTGGACAATGTGGGGCTGGCAGTGTGGCCTGACAGCCTGCTTACAGCTTCAAAGGCACCTCTGGACAGATGGTACGGATGAACAGCACACAGACTGTTTGCCTACTGGTGGAAGTTACAGCACCGGACAACTTTAAATTATTCTGTGGATGCTTCAGACAACGTTGGTTATTCTCTTGAAGGGCAGCACCATATAGATAAACTGGCATTGCCTGTGATCCTGACTAGCAGATTTTAAACTTTGAAGATCAAAAGCCTTTAGTGTATACTGCTGGGAAAGAAAGGATGCAGATCTCCTTGACAGGAGGGTGGGATGGGATAAGAAGGCAGGATGCTGACTCCCTGCCTGGACATCACCCTAGCTAACCGGGACCTTAACCTTTCAGATATTCCGTGCTCTCTCATAGGACCTGAACTGTGCCTGGACTGCCCTCCAGCGCAGACAGGTATCGCCTTTCCCCGGCAGACGTGGGGAGGACCGGAGGGAAGGCCTCGGAAGCCCGGCTTCATTTTGGGCAGGGGAAGGTCAGAAAGGTGCAGCCTGCACAGGGGACCCTCACGGAAAAAAGGAGCCAAGGCTCCCGCGGGAGCCGGCCGCGTCCCCTTCCCCTCCCCTCTCCGCGGGGCGGGTTTGGGCCCCGCCGCAACCTCCCCCCGCGCTCGCCGGTAGGCGGCACCGCCACCGCCTTCCTCCTCCTCCTCTCCTCCTCCTCCTCACCTTCGCGGAGCGCCGGGTGACCCAGATCGCGGCGGCAGCGCCGCACCCGCCCGGCCAGAAGGGGTGTCCCGGGACGGCGGCGGGGCTGCGCTGTGCAGTGCCGTGAGGATGTAACGGAGCGGAGCGGTGAGTGCGCGGCGGCGGCAGCCTTGGGCCCTGCCCGCGGTCCCGCTGGTCTCCGAGCGATGGGAGGCGGCTGCGGGCACCGCGGCGAACCCCCCCGGCCCTCCTCCCGGCGGTGGGAGAGAAGTTTTGCCCCTTTGAACGAGGGGCCGTGCCTGGGTCGACCTTGTGGTGTGAGGAGACTGGGGGGCGATGGGTGGTTTGTGTGGTTGCGGAATTTGTTGGTTTGTGGGCTTAACCCCCATCCTCTGTAACCGGGCAGGGCCGGCGGGCGGGCGCTGGGCTCTGCGGCTCCGCAGCGGGCCCTACGCCTTGTGCCGGCAGCCCGCTCTACCCCGGGGGTCACCGGCTCGGCTGGGCTCGCCCCGCCGCCTCTGGGAGCTGTCCTGAGGACTGAGGACCAAGCTCACACCGACATGTGGGCATGACAGCGGTGTCTTGAGTTTGGGTTTGGGTTTTTTTCCATGGCAGTCTCTTCTTCTTTGCCTCCCCTTCATCCCCCCGCACGGTCACTGTGTATTGAAGTTGCACTTGCTCCTGAGTTAACTCTGCGATTGATGTCTGTGGTCTTTATGTTTCTCTTTGTCCTCACCGTTTCTGCTTTTCTTGCCATTTCTATGAAAATGGCTAAAAAGAGAGTAGCTAAATTGTTGGGGGCGGGGGTGAGAGGGGAGAGGATTGGGGAGGAGACGGGACAGATGGCAATGGGGATGACAACACCTTTGTCCCAATTCAGTCAACAGTCAAATCACAGCAAGCTGGGTTTCTTGTGACAAAGGCGTTTGAAACAAAGGAGCCATTTTAGAAACTGAAAATATTATTTTGTAGCCTGCATGCTTTAGTAAATTCAGGTTTCCACTCTTTTCTGTTGTGCGTGTTCACACTCTCCACTCCCCCCATCCTATCAATCCTAAAATGAAGTAAATAGAAGACATGGTATCTCTTAAATCCTTCATCATTCCCATGCACTACAGCAATCATATTGGTTGCCTTCTGTTTCAAACATTTCATTGTGCGTTTTAAAAGAACATTATTTTGTACTGGTAGATCAGTGTATAGTTGAAGCAGTTGAATGTGCTTGTGATGAGAAAGAACATCTCATCTCCCTAAGAAGAGAATAACAAAAGACCTGTCATGTGCAGTAATTTGGTAAGTGCTGCGTACTGATGTTTATTTTAGCAAAGTGCAGGTCAGAGCAGACTTGCTGATAGGAGAGCCTGCTTTTCTCTGACTATCTTAGAAGATGTGGACTGCTGCATTTCCAGACCAAACAGGTGGAGTTACATCTAGAAATATCTTTTGACTTGTTTAATTCTCATAATTTGCATATCACTTTAAGCAGTATTTCACTGAAACAAAGCAAAGCCACACTGCTGTAGCAATTGACTTATCACCAAGCTGAATAGATGCTCAGAGACAGGAAGCCTATGATTTTCAGGAGTGAAATCATGTGACAGCATCAGATGCTGAATGTATCAATCACAGAAACTCGGCAGAAAATACTTCCAGGATAGGACTAAACAATAGAAAATTATCTAACAGAATGCATCTGCTCAGTGTTCTTGGTGCTTCACTGCTCTGCAGTAGAACATGTTTTGTTAGTGTAAAAACCTACTGGGGGTAAGCATGTAAACAAGGTGCCTACAGATTTTTTTTCCTGCTCAGCTCTTGAGACAGGGTTTTATTAGCCATGGGACAGCATCACATTAGCTGCACTCACGCTTGTGGATCTAAGAATTTCCTCTGATCAAACAGATCTGTCATTCTTGCCGAGGAATTACAGCCCCTTGAGCTAAGCTATACTTAAGTGGGGAAACTTCAGGGCTATGTTGTCTTAGAGTGTTATTTTGTCATCTGTCATCTCCCCTGCACCAACAGAGTCTTGCTGCTGCTTGCAGTGATGGAAGCAGAGAAAATGCTGTTGTATAAATGCTAGTTTGTCAAGACTGCTGCTAGTATTTAAGTGTTCCTGTATTTTAAAGCTCTCTGGAGAGCTTGTACTTACAACTAAGCTGTGATCAGCTGTAACCAATGTTAACAAAAATTCTGGTTAGCTATAGAGACAGGGCACAAGTGCTATTCAGAGCCAGGCAAGCTCTCTTTTTCCCAAGGGGTCATTTGAAGTGTTAGCAGAAAATTGCAATAAGAGCAAGCCTGGGCTGCCTGGAGATCAAATCTTGTTGGATTAAATGCCCTCTGGCTCATGAGACTCTTATTTTTTAATTTATTTTTTTATGAACATCTGCTCAGCCTTCTTGATTGAAAAGCTTGTTTTATTTGACATTCCTCTGAACTCTTTTGCTTGATGATGCAGTCCAAATGTTACCCTCCTTGAATGAAAGCTTTGGGAAGGAAGCAAAAAGAGTAAACTCCAGGGTAGGGTTTGCTGGAATATTAGGAAGACAAGTGGTGAGATTCCAGTCAGGAAGCAAGGATGAAGTAAGGCAAAATAAAATGAAAAAATGAGACTGATATAGAGGCACATAGAGAATGATTGTGGTAGTACAGGGCAGAGGTTCAGGCTTAGCATCCTCAGCATCAACATAACATGATCTAAGCTCAGCCAATAACTGAGCTCGCCTGCTGAGCCGTGCTGCACCACTGGACTTGCCAAGCCTGAGTCTGGGGTGGGAACGCTGCTTGTGCTTGTTCATACCAGGTGGTGGAGAGAGTAATCTGACAGCGGAGGCTGCGGAGCAGCTTCTCAAGTCACTTCTCAGTGGTACGTGGCACTGCTGATCACTCCTTTTCAGGGCAGAGCAAGCATTTTATTGGTGAGCTGACCTGTCTGGCTGCCTTGAAACAAATTATGGGTATGTTTACACTTGTGATTTGGCTCATGTCCAGTCCGAGTATCAGGCACATGTTCTGGAGACCTTCTCCAGTGCCTTGTGCTGGTTCAGGTCTCAGAGCAGCGTCGCTGCAAGACACCTGAACTCTCCCAATGAAACTAAACCAGGAGTCCTTCTGTGGGAGCACTTCCAGTCAGTTACTGAGTCTTGCATGAAAGAGATTGATTTCTTAAAAGTACCTTTCAGCTGTAATCGAGTGAGCAGTTCTCATCCACTTAAGCATGAAACCAATGAAGAGTTCCACATCAAGTTTGTTACCTTCAAACACTTCTGGCAGTTCATTCTGGAGTGCTACGTCCCACTCTCCTGAAAAATCATAGAATCATAGAATAGTTAGGATTGTAAGATCATTAAGCTCCAGCCCCCCTGCCATGAGGAGGAACACCTCACACGAAACCATGTCACCCAAGAATGTCCTGCCTGGCCTTGAACACTGCCAGCAATGGAGCATCTATAAATTCCTCGGACAACCCATTCCAGTGCCTCACCACCCTAACAGTAAAGAATTTCTTCCTTATATCCAATCTAAACTTCCCCTGTT
>JBCJKH010058196.1:0-39810 GCA_039877255.1 Loriculus beryllinus
GTCTGTCCTTCAAATGGAGCTGGGATATGGCCAAGGACCTAGGAAAGCAAGTTTAGATCCATACGTATAGGGAGCAGAGGACTACTTCTTAGTTCCAAACTCTTGAAGTATTAGCCAATGTGGTTTCTTACATCTGTTGGTTTCTAAGTTTCCACAGGTTCTTGCAAATAGTTTTTCACCTGTTTCTCTTCATCTGGTGCCTTCTTTCTGAGACTTAACATCGCCTGCACATTTTACAGAGGCCCCTATTTTTATTTTTCACCATCTTGCTTCTTACTTCATTTGTCAATGCAAACAGCTTAACAGTAGTTTTGTCAGCACATGATTCAGCACTTCTGGAAGCTCTCACTACAGGGTATTCCAAATGATAAGGAAGTAACCTCACATAATTCTTACTCAGTGTACTTATTAACCTATAGGCTTATGGCTGGAACATGCCATGGTCCTGATCCTCAGGCACTCACTCTCCTTATGGCCACATGGCAGAACTAGCACTGTGGCTGGTGCCCACAAGTTTTTCACCTCCAAGAGAATACGGCTGGCATATGAACACAGTTCCGTAAGTAGAAGAGACTAGTCTCCTGTGCCTGGAACTTAACTCTTGAATATCCTTTTCCTTTTTCATCCTTTCCCCCTTATTCTGGAATGAGCAAAATTAGCCATTAATTGGCCTGCTCCTTGATTTCCTAGACAGAAAAGGCTAATCAAATGAAATACCTTTAAAAAAATAAAACACATTAAAAAAAGAAAAAAAAAAAAGAGGTCCAACACTGAGAGGAAGTACCTTCTGCTACTATATCCTGCACACCCTACAGGTCACCTGCCAGCTTCCTCATCTTGTGCACTTCCTTTTTATGTCTGAGTTCATTTAAGAGCTCCTTATAGGACTCCTGTTGCCTTCAATCTCCTACTTGTTGGAATGGTCTTTTCTTCAGCTTGGAGGAGGTGATCTCTTGTTCATACTCAAAGATCACTTTCTGTCACTGCAGTCCTAGGTCAACTCAGATGTTGACAGATCCATCCACTTAAATTCAGCAAACTAGGCATTGTTCCAGAAACCTATGTGCTTTTGAAAACAACAGTATGGGAAAGACTTGAATAATTTTAATTATTGTGACTATGTGTTTGCGTATTACTAGCTCCTGAGGTGTGTCTGGATAAAATTTAGACAGCTGCCTCTAGCTGAAATAGTACCGTGCGTTCTGACAGTGGGACATGTTGTTTGACTGTCAGCATGCTAGACCAGTGAAAAATAACATTTTTCTCCAATGTTTAACAAGTTGAGGTATGTGGTCATATTCAGACAATTCTAACAGCCACCTAATCTCATGTGTCTAGCTAATAGGTAGAAACTATGCATGTCAGAAATCCCCTAGAAGTCGTCTCAAGGGCTTGCAAGATACAGAATGCTTACTCAGTAGGAAACCTGAGGCACAGGGCCTTAGGCATGATTAAGGCTGAGTTAGCACTGCAGCTGGCTAGGTCTGGTTGACGATATGGTGGTTAATGGAATAGCAATGCTCTGGTTTTGTTTATATTCTGACTTAAGTTCAAAGAAAACTAAGCTAGCATTACAAGGAACCGCTGCAACAGTGCAACACTGTGTAGTTTTTAATGCAGTTGTATTGCAAACACAGAATAAAAGGGTAGCTCCTAATCCAAGGGCTTTATTATTTATGCAGAGCTTTATTTTAGATATAAGAAAATCAATTTGGGCATAAAGCCTGCTCAGGAGCTGTATATATGGGAAACATATATAATGATGAGCAGGCTGAAAGTTATTTAGAACAAAAACATTATCATTACTCTGCAGGACAGTGTCACAGGACATCTAATTTGAATGATCAGCATAATTTTTATACTGAAAAGATAATTTTTTTTTTTTATAGCTTTCTCAAATAGATTTTTGTATTGTGTTATAAGCATTAGGAGAGATGCCAATACATCAGACTTACTGTCCTAGCAGTAATTTAGCATGAACATATACTCAGCTTCTCTCTGTTCTTGTAGGACAGAGACCATGCATTATACTTACTATTTTAAAGCAGTACTGGCACTTCGAGAGCACAGAATTACTTATGCATCTATTACTTGGTCTTTCCTCTTCTATTTGATTAAAAAAAATGATTTTCAGATGACACTCAGTCCTTAACTGTTTGGTTTTTTTTTGTGTACAACCAATTTAAAAACAAAAAGTCACTTTCAGATTAATGGCTGAACAAATGTTTGAATAATCTTTTTCCTAAGAAACACACATTAATCTTTCTACTTAATCATATTTTATTGATAATAAAAAAAAAAACCCAGAACACAAAACAATTATTGCCAAGATCAGAGTGGAAATGTCTTATCCAAATAGGACTTTGTAACAGCAATGTATTTCTTCTTGCATCATCCATCTGTATTTTGGCTTTCCATGCACAAACCATATTGCCCTGGTATTTTCTACCATTTCCTCAGTTTATTTATTTTTTCCAAAAGATCTCAAGGGTTTGTGGATTTTTTTTTGTTGTTCTTTGTTTTCTAACTGGAAGTATTTTCTCACAAATTTCCCACATTCTTTCACAGTTTGGTGTGTATTTACATTCTATATCTGCATTTCTGCTCTACTGTCATCAATTTTATTGACTCTGCCTTACTCCTGCACATTCCATTCTACCCCATTTGTTAAATGGAAATTTCAAAGCAATATGGGGATTTGTTTGTTAAACACTGTTTATTTCCATAGCAGCACATGTTGGCTATTGTCAAGACTATGTTTTTAACATCAGTTCTGCACCTGAAAAAAACACTGAAAAACTATACCGTGTAAGTTTTACAGAATTGCAATTGCTTCTTGGTTTTGTTGTTTGTTGTGTTTGTCAGGTAGTGCCCAACATTGGTGTTTGTTACATACAAGTATTCAAATAATTATGTTTTATTACAAGGCATTTTCAAAAAATAAGTTATAAACTTACAGATTTTAAAGGAAGGAGATAGATAGTTTTAAACAGAACAACTTCAAACTGGCACACACTCACGTGTTTACGCCTGAGATTCTCCTGCTTTGTACTGCCTTCTCTCAAAGACCACATGCATCTCCAAAGAGGTAGGACTCAGCACGTCTTTCCTACTTAGTGTCAGACGCTTCCCTGTCACCTGTGTGAAATGGTGTCAACCTTTGCATCCATTCTTCACAGCGACATCCAGTCTGGATCACATTATGTGGAAATATGAGTTTTTAAGAAAAATCTGAGAGACAAGCACATGCTGCCTCAGCATTTATCTATGGGCTCTGTACCATTTCCTCTAAATTCACAGCTTACTCGGCAATGCTGGCTAAGCACTTGCCTTCCAGTGGCAGCTCGCTATGCTCTTTTTTTCTGCAAACCCACCAAGCTAGCACTGAAGAAGCTGTGCTGCTGCTAATGTGACCACTAGCTCTCTGAATTTGTCTGAAGTGTAGCTATGTCTGCCAGATAATGTTCCTTCATGTCCCTGGTCTCCTGCTTTACAGCAAAAGTTAATAATGTAGGTTGTAAGAGAGACAACAGAGACATGTTGACCATGCTACTGATTTAGACAAAGTGCAGCTACACACTATGACGCGCTTGTCAGAATATACCTGAACTAGTTTCAAACTGCCTCTGTGACTAACAGGAAACAGTTGTGGCAGTACAGAGATCCACGCAGACTGCAAAATCAACCCTAGACCAAGGCAAATATTTGAGAGCTTTCCTACCCTTAGCTCTGTGTTGCAGCAATGACATTTAAAGCTGGTTCAGGTATATCACTCAGCGTGGTATTTGGGCATATCCAAGGACCAGATTTATAAGTCTATACACATGTACATAAACAGTGAACACAAATACCTGACGACAATGTAACTGAAACTCTGTATTCAGCTATGAAATCTTAAAAGCAGCCCAGTATTCCTATTAATGACGCCTCTGGCATTGCTTATGTTGCCTAAAAAAGGAGAGAAAAAGATAAAGCAAAGCAAGCCAACCTCCTGCTGTTTCTTTCTAAAAGTTCAGTCCCGGTGGTTTCTTTAAGCCAACTTCCTGCTTAAAGCAGCTATCTAAACCCATACGGAGATCAGTTATCTTCTGCAGTTTACATAACCAAGAACATGGAATTAAACAGTTTATAAACAGAGTTTGAAAACAATGAGGTAAACAAATACCGTCAGTAAATTCACAGCCTGGTTTCATGTCAGTCAATTAATAAATTAGGCACATTAATTACATGAAGATTTACATTTGGAAATATTTATTTACCACTGAATTACCTGTACTTGAGGTTTGAAAACCAATGCTTAAGATACAAAACAAAGCTATCCTGAAAAAAACCCTGACATCTTTTCTTTCTTAAGTATTTGAATAGACATTATATAGAAGCTTTTATTCTAAATGATTTACAAAGACAGCAGAATAGGGCAGTAAGTGCAATATTTACTTAAAATAGTACAGAACTGTAAAATAACAGAAATACGCAGTATGGTTTCTTGTGTGTTTTTTATGATAAAATGAACCTAGTTCTGGAATCTAACTAACTTACATCAGAAACCTTAAAAAATTGAATAGGCTTATACAGGCGAAGAAGTGTAAAGTTCAATATAGTTCTTATTTGCTGGCCATTGTCTCAATAATGAATGAAAAACAAGTTTAAAATTGCTAAGTCTTGTACTGCTTGTTTGTGTGCACTTACGTTCAGACTTAGTCTGAGGTCAGATCACATCCTTCAAGTCAACTTTTCATAGATCTGAGTTGCAACAGCTGTTACTACCAAGATTCTCTTGGCTTGTTTTCCTGGTGGAGCAAAGTTGAAACTGTTGGAAACTTGCTGAACAACAGCAACTAAGTTTCTTCTTTTGTAAAACAAATCTGAAGCAATACTTTCTTTTAAATGCCATTTTGATACTTTTTTTGTTTACAGGCTATTTAGAACACTATTTATGTTTCTTTAAATACAGATATTTTACAATAAACAGTTTACTGTGTGACTACAGCACTAACCATTACTGTCACTGCAGGTCTTTACGGTTTAAGAATGTTAAAAATTAAAATTAAAAAAATTAAACGTTAAAACTAGTATTGAAGTGTTTTAGTCAGCATGGGTTATTCTTTCAACAAGTCCTAACAGTTCTGAAATACACACTCAATTCTCACATTCAATATATATTTTGTACAAGTGAGTACAAGAGAGACATAGACACACTGGAGAATGCCCAACAAAGGGTCACCAAGGCAATGAAGGGACCAGAGCATCTCTCCTGTGAGGAAAGTCTCTGAAACCTGGGACTCTTAGCTTGGAGAAGAGAAGGCTCAGTGGGGGTCTTATCAATGTATATAAACACATGAAGGGAGAGTGCAAAGATGATGCAGCCAGGCACTTCTCAGTGGTGCTCAGGAGCAGGAGCAAAGACAATGGACAAAACCTGAAACACAGGAGATTCCCTCTGAACATCAGGAAAAGTGCTGGTTTTTTTTACTGTGAGCATCATTGAGCACAGGTTGCCCAGAGAGCTTCTCATGTCTCCACCCTTGGAAATATTCAAAAACCTGGGCATGGTCCTGCGCTTCCTGAGTGAAAAAATTAGGCCAGAGAACATCAACAAGTCACTTCCAACCTCAACTGTTTTATGATTCAAAGATGTCTTAGTGCTTGACCATTACTTTGCGTTATAGGTTAATATTGTGCCATAGTCACAACCTCTGGAACCTGACAGTTAAATTAAAATACACAAATAGCATTATTTTGAAAACACAAAGATCTGGTAGAAAGTCAGGGCATCCTTTTTCAGCTTTCTACCATCCCAATGACACAGCCTCCTAAAAAGCTAAAAAAAAAAAAAAAAAAAAAAAAAGAAGTAAAAAAAAAAATAAGTACAATGTTCCAGAAAAAATAAGAACTAAAAGATGGACATACTTAAAGCCTAATTAGTCACACTGTCTGTTTGGAGGATGTCTCGTAAGTACACTTCCTGAAGATAACATTCCTGAAGAAAAAGAATTTGGGTCTCTGAGTATCTCCTAAGCTGTATCACCCACCCAAAATTTGTCTCCAGGTAAGGAACTCCTTCCCCACACACACCTTTATTACCTGTACTAAATCTACCCCTGCCTCAACTGACTCTTTTCCTAAGCTCTATAGAATATTTTCTAGTTTCCCTGTTACAGATACTCTGGTTCTTGCCTACTGTTTTTAATTCAATTAAAAGTGATTTGCACAAGCTGAAAACTGAGAGTTACACCTCAATAAATGCTTGTTCAATAGTATTCTAACATTTACAGACTGCAGTGCTATTTGGCAGTTATTAGCTGGGGCCCAAATTGGAGTTTCTAGGACAGTGTGTTCCACAGAGCTGGGATACAAAAAAACCACTTGCAAAAAACATGGAGGTTAGGTGACATCTTCAACCTTTGAGATCAACACTCCATTTCTGATTTCAACACCACTTTTCTGGGTTCAAATGTCGCATGCAACACTTCTGAAATAGTTTACTTTGGGGAAGTTTGTCTAACAATATAAGAGATACTAGAAGTTAAACCTATTACACGAAATGGTCCAAATTCCATTTCCCATGAAATCTGGTCATATAATTAAGACATTTCCCTTCTATTTGGTAACTGAAGCACAGTGCACTATTCTGTACAAGCTATTCTTAACCTCAATATGACCTCTACTAATAACAGTTCCTTTTAAAACGGAATAATTAAACAAAGAAACTTTCATTATGTGGAGAGGTAAAGAAGAAAAAGGAGGAAATCCTGATAGGAAAAGAATAGTATTAATCCATTTCTAACCTATATTTCTCTGCCAACTTTGATTCCTAACTGATAGGGCTTTTGATGTGTAGCAGAGTTCTTGTATTAGGACCATAATAAATATAAGCAACAACAGAGTAGGCCTGAACTTCCCAAACTTGTTTTGTTTGGGTAGTTTCACTAACTGCTGCATTAGCCAGATACAGGCTGCAAGAACATGTAGAAAGCCTCATGTTTCTACCTCCTCCTCCTCCTCCCTCAGAATCCTCCATGTATTCACTCCCACCCTGTCTAGAAACAAAAGTGCGAGCTGGCTCCCCAGTTCTCTGCCCTCCTACTCACTTGCACACACTCACTCCACAACCTCAATTCTCAAATCCTCACCCAGATTACCTGTAATGACTGCCTGCACAAAAAAAACTTACCATGCTGCACAGGTCAGCGTCCACACTGGCAAGCAGCCTGCATGAAGGTGCTGATCTGGGCCATGGGATAAAGTTTTGCATGCGAGACACTAGCAGGAAGCTGTTTTTGTGCAAGCATTTACCTTGCAGATCAGTTACACTCCAGCACATATACAAAGAGTAAGAATTGCAGCTGCAGCTATTGCTGAATTGTTTCATATCGCAGTTGCATGTCTGACAGTTTGGGAACCCAGGGACAAGTCAATCTCATATGATATGCTAATATAGGTAGTGTTTTTCACTGATTTAGCCCAGGTCATAAACATATAAGCACTTACGGTTTTATGGAAGAAGCATCACACTTTCTTATCATACAATGGTGTTTCATCTTCAACGGGACAGCAAAAGGGCTCATGACTAGTAATCACTTTAGGCAGATACCCATTTAAAATCAATACTAACAATACTCCCAGTCCCCAAGATGTCTTCTGTGGCATTATCCTACTTCTTGTCCCAGGGAGGTAAGCGTCTAAGCAAGGCATGGGTTTTGGGACACAACAGCCTCATGGGATAGTACTGCATAGGGAAGGGCTGATGCACAATCAATCACGTACACCACCTGGGAAGAGGTCGAGAGCAGCCGCTAGCGTGGCAAGCGGGCTCAGCGCCTCACAGTTCAGCACAGCTCAGCACCACACAGATCAGCACAGCACAGATCAGCACAGCGCGCAGGCCGGCGGCAGAGCCTCTAGCAGCCCCGGGCCTAGGGGATCGACAGGAGGCACGAAGTCGCAGCGCCGTCAGCAGCGGCAGTGAAGACGGCGATGCCCATAGAGGGGCGAGCGAAGAGAACACGGGTAGAGGAGTGAGGCCGGGGCGGCAGGAAGAGGAGCTACAAACACCACGGCTCCCACAACACCGCCACCACACACCCACACCGCGCTCGGACACACCTCCGCGCATGGGCGAGAGGCAGCGTCCTGACGTCACGCGTGCGGCGTGCACCCGCAGGCGGCTCCGCTGTCTGAGGGTGGGCTATGCGCCGGCTCCGCCCCCGGGGCGGGCAGAGGGGCGGCCGCAGCGGGGCGGGGCGGGGCGGGGCGGGGCGGTGGCAGCTCCGGTGGAGCGGGTGGGGGGGGGCCGAGGATCGCGGTGAGCCGCGGGGTCGGTGGGAGTAGCTGCGGCCGTGACGGTGCGTGTCGGCGGGCCGACAGGATGGATCACCACCAGCCCGCCAGCCGTTACCAAGTGGTGAGTGCGGCGTCCCTGGCAAGGCCTCGTTGGCCTTCCTCCGCTTCCTCGGGTCGGGTTTGGGGAGGGCGGCACGGGAGGGGGAGATCGGGGTGTCCTTCCGCCACCCCCCGGTTCCTGGCTCTCAGGCGTGGGGCTTTGTCGGAGACACCTTGGCGCTTCTCCAGCGCGGCCCAGCCCGAGGTCGGCCCAGTCCGCTCCCCGGGCGGCGGCGGCGGGGCGCTGACAGCCGGGCCTTGCCGGGTGGCGCGGCCCCTGTGGCCTTTCCCCTCCATCTTCCTCCCGAGGCTCCCGGCCTCTGAGGGGGCGTCGGGCCAGCCCCGGCCCCGCCGCTGGCCTGCGCGAGAAACTGGGTTCTGCCGCTCCCTCCCCCTCCGTCGGTCTGCCCCTCGGCGGTTGGTCCCGGGCTGGGGCGGTGGGTTTTGCTCCGCCGGTGTCGGGGCAGCGGCGGGCCTCTGGGAGAGCTCAGCCCGAGCAAGACAACGGTTCGCGTTTGCCCCCCTGCGCAGCCGGGCAAGGGCAGGGTTCTCTCTGCCGGTGAGGCAGTGTGTGTGCCTGCGAGCCGAGCGGCCGTTCTGCTCTGGGACCTCGTTACTCTTCGTAGCTCCTGGGTGCCTGGCACAGGGACAGAGGGCGATGCGTGTGCGTATGTTGTCATCTTTAAGCCGGTGTGTGTTTGTGCACACAAACACGTGTAGATTGGTTTACATTAGGTTAAGTGGAGGGGCTGTGAAATGCAGGAGACTGGCCTTCAGTAACCCGCTGTGTGCGTGTATGTGCACACGCACAGACACACAAGAGTCTTTCTGTAAAGAGCGGTCCTCAGTGCTTTGCAGTCCATTGCGTCCAATTCTGATGTCCATGCTTTTCTTCCTGAGTTCTGGTACAGTAATAATCATTCAGGATGCCAAGGTTGTCGCCTGCCTGAATTGAGTGTACTGCTTGTTTCTAACAGTCATTAGTTGAACATTGGTTATTTTAATCTTACAGTCATTAATTTAATGTTAGTTATACTCAAAATATGTAAGCTTTTCTGATTACTGGTTAAAAAAAATGGCTTGGGTGCAGTCAGACTCCTTAGAGGTTTCAGTTTTATCCTTCAGTCCCTTGTGCTTCATGGCTTTGCTGTGTGTGTAGGGATATACAGTAGAAGTCTGAAATCTCTGCTGATGTCTGTAATTCAGATTTCTAGTACTGTCTTCTCCTAAATCCTGAATTTTTTATCTTGCTGCTCATGTTTTACAGCTTGAGCAGTGGAAGCTGTCCATGGAAGTAATCACATTTACTTCTGTGTGTGCATAGAGCTAAATAGTGGTTCTCATATTCAGATTGTTCCTAGGTTATGATCTAAAACAATACAAAAAAGTAAACCCCTTGTAATGGGTCTGGAATATTTATTTTGATAGTGTTACAGTGTGGTAAATTTTTGTGTTTTTGCATGATGATACACTGAGACTGTTGTGTAGCTGACGAGCACCCTACAGCTTCTCAGGCGTGACGTATGATTTGAGGATGCTAGTCAGTCTCCCAAGTGCTTTATGGGTCAGTGCTTTTCAGCATGGTACTCTTCCTGCACCATGCTACCATGACTTGGAATCAGTCACTCCTCCTCCTTTGCAGCGGAGAATGATAAATGCTGGCAGAGCCTTAAGAGCTTACAAATGCTGTCTTCCCTGAGGCCTGAAGTAACCTGCGTATGGCTTAGAAGGCCTTAAGACTATATGCTATTACACTTCAGGCAGATACAAGGGAAATTTTAATTACGTTACCCAAAGGAGTGGGAAAAAATATGGTAAGATGAAGCAAGGAAATAATTTGCCTGTGTACTGTTTTTATGTTATGTTTCATTTGGAACATCTAGCGACGGTGCTGGTGCCCAATTTTGGGTAAATTTTTGGTGTGGCCTTCCAAGAGGGTTTATCTTAGTATTTGATGATACAAGTTGGCCTAGTCAGCTGCTTGTGAATGTTAAACTTTGTGGTCAATTTGTGTCACTTGATTTTGTTATGGAAGTGTTCTCTAAAGCCTTAGTAATTACAGCATGTTAATTTCCATTGAATTTGTTTTAAATCACAGTCAAAGTGCTGTCTTAGCCTCTGATTTACTCCAGAATTTAAAATACCATCTTACTGATTCCTGTTCCATAGGAAAGAGTGTGATGTTTAATCTTCTGTCATAACTAGCTTGCAGACATTGAGATTTTTGTGATGTTACTAACTTAGTGTGTTGGGTCAGAGAATGGAAGGAGTAAGGCAATTGCAGATATAGTTGATTAGCACCTGATTATTCAAGTGTATGATATTAAGTGTTGTGATGTATTTGCTTCCATAACGGCTGAGAATAGGTAGTAAGCAATAGATTATTACAGATTTTTATGGAAGTGTCCTACTGATTAAGGACAAAATATAGAAGAAAAATAGAACTTAATGTGATTAATACTGGTGTTGTGAATGGTCCACCCCCATAGTGCTAAGTTTACAAAATCTGGATGCTGCTATGCTCACTGTATGTCTTTTTATTTTGGTTGTTTTCTCATTAATGATAACAAATGCCTTCCTCTCCCTTCCCCGTCCCCTGCAATTTTGCCTTTACTTCTCACTGGTCTGTTTTACTCTATTCAGGGCAAATCCTCTTCTAAATGGAATTATAGGCAATAGTACATTATTATCAGAAGAATAAAAGAATTACTTACTGACTTGCATATCTGTTCCTGGCAGTGACAGTAGCATTTCAGTGGGGTTGAAGAGCCATCTCACTGCTGCCTCTTTTTATTTGTGGTTTCTTCAAGCAACTTAAACTGAAAGACTGAAAGAATAGCAGGCAATTTAGCTTTGAGCTTTAGCACAACTAGCCAGTTTTATGGCTTGTTATGAAACAGAAAATGTCTAATCATAAAGCTAACTCTCAGCTTCTCTTGGGTTTTATCTCTGTCAGAAATAGCTCTAAAGCTTTGTTCTGCATCTTCCTCTTCCTTACATGCTTGTGATTTATTTAAAGAGCAGTATAAAAGTGTTGAAACCAGGCAACTGTTGGGAAGCTGGTACTTGGGACTGCAGCAAGTGTTGTGAGCAGAGAGCAGGCGGTACATCAGCATTAGGTAACTGCCTGCCACGGGCATGTGTGATCGGTACTGCTTTCCACACCTCCTTCCTCATCCCCTCTTCATAAGGCAAAAAGACGGCTAATTGATGGGTAAGAATTTGTCATGCTTCCCTGAAGGAATATGACATCACAAGTAAATTAGCCAACCTTTGTTCTCTTGCTTTACTTCCCTTTTTTTTTTTTTGCCCTTAGTCACTTCCATGCTGCAGTCCCGTTGGTAAACGTGTCTTAAATTTTACATTCGTTCCAGGTGTAGTCAGTTCAGTTGTGTCATTTTCTTATTGTATTTTTTTCTTCCCTATTCTGCTTTTTGGGTCAGGGAGCTGAGGCGTGAACTTTAGAAAAATTCACAGAAATTCTTCAGTGCTCGTTCCTCTTATTCTTTTTAGCTTCCAGCTTTTTGTCATCTGACCTTCATTTGTGCATTATTATCTTGTCTAAAATGTCTGCTCCTAGTCCACTTTGTATAAATAGTGTTTTGAATCATGCTTTGTAAATCTATACTGGGAACAAAAAAAAAAAAATAAAAATAACAGCCGTTTTCTGCAGTGCATAAAACTTGGTAAGCAACGAAGTATTAGAAGTCAAGATTGCCTCTTTTTTTTTTTTTTCTTCTGTGAAATGTGATTTTCCAGTTAACTGAGTCACGAGGAAAGACTTCATGTGCATATGAGTGATTTAGACACAGAAATCACGTTGAATGCTGGAGGCTTTGCATGCTGAACTGCTTAAGAATTATAGTCAACTTGCTGCTCCTCCCAGATTTTCCTGATTAAAGCTTTGGGTTATCAGTGTGGGGTCAGGTAGGCATCAGTCTTTGATTTATGGGGTGGTCAGAGCTGGGTAGGTAGCAAACTGGGACAGATGAAGCCGAAGACAGCAGTCCACACAGATGTCCATTTAGTTGTCACAGAACTTGCCATGCCAGTGTAGCAACCGGGTTTGGTGGGATTTGTAAGTGATGTGCAGTCTTGTTTGAATATAAGTTGTGTTGCTGGGGTTGAGGGGTGAAAATTGTCACTGTAAACACTTTATTCCAGTCAGTTTGCCTGCATGCTGCGTGTTGTGAATAGTTTTACAATTAAAAAAGGCTTAATTTTCTGTATCTCTGAACTCCATTGTCATTGACTCTTTACTCTCGCAGTGTTACCTGGTTAGAAACCTTCATCAAGGTCAAGTTGTCTTTGTAGGTCTCAAAAACATGAAAGTCAGCCTACACAGGAAATGTGCACAAAGAACAATCTCTTCCTCCTTCTTTCTTTTCATGGGACTGACCTTAGAAGTGATTGGCAAATAAAATAAATACTGTTTATTTTACACCCTTGATATAAGACCCCCATAGAAAATATCTACCAGATTTTCTATAGTAATTATTGTCTTTGGAGAACTCTTATATAATCTGTGTTACTAAACAGATCGAGGTAGCTTACATTAGGGAAATTCTGTTGCTTTCCACAGATGTGGTGGTGATGCTGTAACTGGAAGATAAAATCAGCATCTAGGGGACTATGTTTATAATACTGAAAAGTACTGTGTAAAGATGCATGAAGTGATAAGTGTTACTGTTGCTTGCTTGTAACATTTCACTGATATATCGAGTGATACGAAGTTCTTAATTGTTGAAGATAAAATTTCTTCATGTGCTGGCTTCTTGCATGTGAAACACCTAGCATAAGCCTTTATTAGTTTAGAAGGGCAAATGAGGGTCTTCTGAAATGAGGTAAATGATGCTTTCAAATAACAGGCTCTCCTTGCAGCTTAATAGATTTCTTTTAATTTAATAATAAACATTTAAAATTTTGTATTTCTGTAACATTTTTATCTCTGACAAATTTTTCTATTAAACATAGTGGATTTTTTCTTGACAGAGTAGCTTTACTAGTTTTATAAATGCTTTTCCGTATTTTTTGTGAAGAATCTTGCCACAAATGAGGAAGACAGATTATAAATGTAGAGGTATGTTTGCATATACAGTAGTAATGCAGTTAGTGCTTAAAAAATGGTATATTTTACTTTTTTTTTTTCTTTCACTTTTTGGTTACATTTCAAAGCCCTTTCACGTTTTATGCGAACAAAGAAATAAACCTCAGATCTCTTTTTATGTGTCTCCTAAGTCAAGGTGATCAGTTACTATCCTTTCTGTCTATTCCAATCCATTGTAAATCTGTAGTTTAACTGGGTATTGCCATCACTCTCTCAGTTTTGGATCTGTTTTGGAGGGCCATAGATACAACACCCAGATCTGCAACTGATGTACAGGAAGAAACGCTGGCTCGCTAGTATAAAATGAGTAACAGCAGCTGCAGTAGCTTTCTGGTTCTTTATGTGGGCACAGGTTGTGGCGTGTGGGCACTTTCTTTTTGGTGTGGGCACAGAGGGACCTCAGATAGTTTACACACAAACTGGTTATGTAGGGCACCAGTTCTACCATACTGAACAAAATAAAATGAGTAGTGAAACCCAGCAAAATGTACCTGTGTTGCTGCACTTGGGTATTTGTCCAAAGGTCTTGGTAGGACAAAATTTAAGGTTAACCCTTTGTGAAGGTAGTGCAGGAGGACAGGGTAGGAACAGGACTGTCTTTTCTGGTGGCAGCAAGCTGTTGTTGTGGTTGAGCCTATCTTGTGAAATTGGGATTTTTAAGTTCTCAAAAAGAGGCACAAAACCAGAAGAAAGAGTTACCTGATGTATGCAGTGTCAGTAACTCATATAATGTAAAAGGACAGCTTCAGGCTGTGGCATGCATACATGTCACACCTAGTAAGTCTTCTAATCCTGTCAAAAAGGGCTGAAGTTTAGTAACAGGAATAAAATGTCTTCAAATAGCAGGGTTCTTAGCAGAAGTCATCTGTGATGTGGCCAAGCTAGTTGTGGCTTTCATGCTATTTGGAAAAAAAGAGAAATTATGAGTACTTAGCTTGTTCGTATCTGAAAACTGTGATAGGAACCACTTTAGGATAACCTCAGAAATGAAGTCTGTGTTAATACAGAGTGTTAGTAGCAGTCTTATCAATTGGGAAAATAAGGTACTTTTGACAAAATGGCTAATTATAGGCTTATTTTGAAACTTTCTTCCCAGTGACAGTGTTGACAAAACAAGGAAGATGTGACAACTGGTAATGTCATCTCAGCTAACACTGTGAGACCTCAGTGCTCAGTTTACAGTTGTAGATTTGAATGTTGTGTTGAGTTTCATAGCCTCAAACCTCCTTCTGTACCTTACATGCATCAGCTGCTTTGGAAAGGGGGAATGAACAAATGGATGTGTGCCAGTACACCTACACTAGGTAAACCCTTTTCAAACAGAGAAAAAAAATAATGCTGAAAAATTATGATTAAGAAAGCAATTTAAAAATTGGCAGGTTGTTAGGTTGGAGAGGCACTGCCAACTCTTCCTACTGAAACTGAGCTATTGCTCAGCCAAGGCTGTGGGCTTGAGCTGCCTCAGGCTTAGGTTTCCCACTTCCTGAACAAGTACTGTCATAGCTACCTGGTTTTAGTAAAATGGGCACCCCCTTGGCCAGCTGTGTTTTTAATGAAAATGCTTAACTTCTGTTTGTGCTGCAAGCCCTGGCTTTGCAAGTCTGAAATTACTTCAGCACAATGTCAGGATGTGGATGCCTTGCTGCTTTGAGTTTTACGGTGAAAGTGGAAAGTACATTTCCATTTTAACATTTAACTGTTTATTCCACTTAAGCATAATTTCCATTATCACAGGCTAAGATTAGCCCAAAACCGATACAGTCTAATTTATTGCTTGTTCACCCTGTAGCCAAAATATTAGATACTGAGTCACTCCCCAACCCCTTGTCAGGCTGTGCCTCCTCTGACTGTGCTTGGAACAGACAGAAGGATTTAGAAAACAAGCCTCCAAACTTTGAGTGGTAGATATGAAAAAATCTGGTCGATAACGTGTATTATTTATTTCTGTTCGTAATCCTATTTTTCTGCTTATTGAGTTACTGATCAAGGTGCGTGGCTGAGATTTGTCACCTTCCTTGTAAAATGTGGCTTTCTAGTAAAAAAAAAAAAAAATCCACCTATTGTATGGTAACTTAACATATTCACAGTTTGTCCATTTTAGCCTTGAATAATATTTTACCTTTAGATAGTAATTCTCTTTATGTTGACTCATTGTGGGAGGGGTAAGAATCATGTCCTTGCTAAAGATGGATTTTTGAATTATTGAATGTGGTTTTTGCTTTTCTCTGATTAATCTGAAAAGATCATAGAATTCTAGAACAATTTGGTTTGAAAGGGACCTTAACGATCATCTGGTTGCAATCCCCAGTGTTGTGTTAGGGCAGCCCTGAGGCAATGTTATTGATAAGAGGATGCTGACAGTATCACTTATCTCCTTATTGCAGAAAATAAGATGGGTCGTCTTCTTTGTGTGTTGTTTGTTTGGAGGTTTTGGGTTGGTTTTGTGTGAGGTAGCACAACCTCATGTTTAAGCATTGCTTTGGTAATGGTTAGTGTAGTTAATACTTGCCATCTTTGAGGAGTGAGTAATGCCTATGGTAAAGCGTGAGACAATTGGGACAAAGAATCCTGGCTGGTACTGAGGCCAGTTGCTCATTTCAATCACAGTACTTTGAATCAATTGTCATATTTTGTAATTTAAGGGAAACAGTACTTAAGGTATTTTTAAGGCATGTATTGAAGCATTAAGGCTCTTAATTGAAACCCCAGAGTTGTGGTCATAAAATTGACTTCCATCAAATGTGTAGAATAAATTATTAGGACTTGCACAAGCCTTAAGAACTGTTCCAAATTCTAGAGTGAGAGTGCGTAATTTGAACAAATGAGCTGAAGCCATGCAGTGCTGGGCCTCAGCTGATGGTGAATGGTGTGGCCCATGCTCCTTTCTCATGTATGTCAGTTCTTGTTTCTACTTGTGTTTTTAAATACTCCCTATGGTTTAGAGGTACTACACTGGTTGGTCATTTTGTGCACTCTGCCAAAGAGGTAACCTTCCTGGACTGCTGGTTTTTCTGTTGTTTTAGTTTTGTTTAGCTGCCTGCTGGAAAGTGCCTTCTTCCAAAAGTGTGCAGCATCTGTCTAGCAACTGAGAGGTTCAGAGAGTTGTCCTTTGGGCCACATATTTTGTAGGTTTGCATTAAAATACTTAGTTGGCACTCTTTAATAGAGACATACACATACATTCTTTAAAGAAGGGGCCCTTAATGTTCATTGCTGTTGTATGAGTTGTATTTGTCTTTGTATTAAATTTTGTTAAAGCTGTGAGTCCCATAGTGGAAGGAAGAGAAAGAAGGCAAGAGAAAGAGGGAAGAGAAAGAAGGCAAATCAAAATGAGAATTCTTTCTAGCAGAGCCTGTTCTTCTGCATGTGATGCACAGTAAGTGTGCTCAGCTGGTGTTGTGTATGTGTGTGGGTTTTTTAAGCCTTTGAAATTTCTGTCTGTGTTATCTCTTTAAATTGAGAAGCTTGAGTACTCTGTTTCCAGCTACGAAGAAAGTGAATTATGCTGAGAAAGTCAGGCATGATTGACCTACTAATAAAAGTGCATTTGCTCTTATTGATTTATAATATCTACTGATTTATTTATTGTTTCATTTTGGGCTCCTCTGTACTGTGAAGTAGGAAACTGTTCTTGACTAGCTTTATTCACAGACACAAGCAATAAAGCTTCATGTTGTCAACGAAGTTGAGACATTTGAAGTTTTTCTTGGAGTTTTCCTGCAGAATTTTTAAGGACATTTGCTTACATCTGATAAAGGAGGCACAAACTCGAGTCCTTTTCTATCTGCTTCTTTTAAGTCAGGGACTTGAGGTGAAACCGTATGTTGCTTCTGCAGTTCAGTTTCCATGATATTTCTCTAGGAAGAAACTCTTCTTTTTCTATATCCCTCCCCTTGTAAAATGAATTTGCTATTTTTAGTATCCTCCTGCATTGTCTTTTTGTTAGGGAGTTCTGTGCATGAGCCCTCCTACTGTACTTGGGCCTTTAAGTGAAACATGCATAATGTATTTAGAGAAATATTCAGCCTTTCCAATCAACATTGAATTTTTCAGCCCAGATCAGCGTAGACTGAAATGAAAGCTGGAACTAATTGTTGAATATTGAGTTGCTCTTTTCCATTTCCTAATTTTACAGGTTTTGCTATCTTCCTACTTCTAAAGTTTACATGTTTTGTATGTTCTCTGCAACTTTAGAGTGACTGGGATCTATGTTCTGTACTGATTCTCTAAATCTGCTGGTAAGTAAAGACATGACCTTTTGGCTTGGAAGTTCTTGGAGCTGTCACTGGTGGTTAGCTGAAGCTGTTGGTTAGTGGCAGCTGCCAAGCAAATCCTGATGAAACATTATCCATCATCAGGAAGATAGTGAGAATGGACATGAATATCACAATATGAAACCTGGGACCTGCCTGCATTTTGGGCACTATATGCAGTTTTGGTCTCTTACAGGAGGAACTACAGAAGGTAAAGAGAAACAGACTTCTGAAAAATGATGTCTGAAATATGTGATGGGTGTTGGAAGTGATCATCATTCACAGAGTCACCAAGGCAGTGGATAAAGCAGTTGTGGAACTGTTCACCAAATTGTGCAATATTTAAACTGGAGAGTGCTTAGTGAAGCTTGGTTTAAGTAATGGAAAAGAAAGTACACAAGGAGAAGCCAACATACGTGGTTTGTTAATACACAAGATCATTGAGGCGGATAGTAGTAGCAGATTCAGCAACACAAATTCAAGCACATCAGATTTGTAATGGATACAAATGGGGTCAGTAGAGGTGTACACTTTACTGGTCATAACAGCTGTGAATATCAGGGTAGTCTGGGGAAAATAGATGGGAAATACGTGACTGAGGCTCATGTGCTGTCCGTGTATCTCCTGATGGAGACGGAACACTTCCATAGATGACTGCTGGTCTCAGTAATGTACTTCCTTTTTATTAATGGAACTCTCACTTCTAAATAGAAAGCATTCAAGGATTCAGAAATTTTATATGTTATTTACAGAATTTACACAAGTTCCTCAATCTGTTCTCAAGTTACCATTAGACAAACAGAAGGCTGCATGGTATGTGGTAATCTTTTGAGTAACTTCTGCATTCTAGAGTAGGTCAGCACTACAGTACCTCATTGTGTACAAGCTTTAAAGTAAGCTTTTACTAGCTCTTTTTCTAGAAATATTTTTTTATACTCATGCTTGAAGATTTGAGAAATGTTGTTCTCGGGCATAGTCTTTATTAGGATTTATAGACATAGTGGTTTTTTTGTTGACAAATTTCATGATTAATTCCTATGTAATAGGAAAAACTCTTGGAAACTATGCCAGGTTCATAATTTTACAGTAAATATGAAGCATCTTTTTGGCTCATGTCAGAATTCCAGTATTCAGCATTATTTCTGAATTATTTATAAATAAAAAAAAAAAATACCCAATAGGTTAAAGATCCCCAGCTGAAGAAAACTGATTGGAGTGATTTATGAAGCACATGTAAAACGTCACTTGCTATGGATCATTTATGTATGAGGGGTCTCACTTTGGCAGAAAGGCTGTTCTATTGCAACGTAGAAGTTTGCCTCCAGAGGTTGAGGGTTTCCATGGTACCTAATCCTTATTTAGCAGACACTTGGTATTTCTACACAGCTGTGGAATGGCAGCAGCCTACTTTTGTTCCACTTTCCTGCTTCTAGTGCAGCTTTAACACCTTTGACCTTCTAACATACTGACTACTCTTGAAAACTTTCTGCAGAGATGCATTAAGAAAAAAAACCCAACCCACTCCCATGTCATGAAGGGCTAATGCTAGATCTGGGTACGTTATAGCTGATGCTTGCCAAGTGATGGGATGGTGGGGCAAAAAATGATGTGGATCTCGTCTATACAGTCAGGAATTCTGGTGAAATTTGAGCACGTAGTTTTAAATACATTAAAGCAAAAAGTAGCAGATGTTTGCTAGACTTTTGTGGTTTACTGGAATGTACTTCAGTGCTTTATAAGGTGAGTATTTAGATCTTCAGTAGAGTATTTATTAATCTTGAGGATGATGTTTCTTGGGAGTGTTGCAGCTGCGGCCAGGACTGTTTCAGGAGAGAGTGCATTTGGTGCAGATAGTTGCCCTCCTACTAGCTGGTCTGCACGCACTTGTGGTAGGTTAGTTTTACAGCAGACATCTGAAGAAAAAGGCCTGATGATTTTGTAAACTACCTTATTGATAGAGCATAACAACTGGTAGGAGAAAGCTAGTAAGTTAAAATACAGTGTGGTTTGAGAGTTTTGTTTGTGTATTTGTTTGGATTTTTTTTTTGTTCCCCTCAATAATTCTTTTATTTTACGAAATTATGAAATACTTCTTTCAAAAGCCGTTGTGGAGATGTGTTTTTCCTGATAAACAAGAAAATTAAAAAAATTACTTTGCATAAGGATTTATTTATCTCTTCTGTTCTTGTAAGTCTTACCTGAGTGTAATTTCAGATTATTGATTCTAATTTTGATTGTTCAATGCCTACTGGTGACCTAAATTAGGGGTGATTGATCTTAGCACTTGAATGGTGTTTGTGGGTTAATGGTATGGGCATTAAGGGTTTTCTAAAACCAAAATGTGATAGTCCATAGCCTGAGCTGTGAAGACCATGAGGTCTCATTCAGAAACAATAGAGAGGGGTAAACAGAGGTCAAAGCTGACCCTAAAATGAAGTATTTTTATATCGGGTGCAGAATTAAATTTTATTTCCAGATTTCCATATGTTTTTTCCCCTTGAAAATCCCAAGATTACTCTTTTGCTATTTACAAACGAATAAACCTATTTTTAGACTACTAAATCTGGACAAATGCAAAATGTGGTTACAAAACAAGCTAATGCACAGCTTGTATTTGTTCAATTGATTTTTTTCTTATGTAGGTAGAGAATTCTTTCAAGTCTCAATCTCAAGCCTTGTTTGTAGGGAATAGTTTAGTACAGGTTTACAAATTGCTACCAGTTGGCAGGTGTAAAAGGCCTTTTAATTTTTCATGAAATGAAACTATTGGATGTGACGCAGAGAGGTGAGAAGCTTCCTGAAAGCTTAATTAAGGTGATGGCAGTTTTCTTTTTAACCTACTGTTGGTTGCACCTGTGGTACTTACAACAATAGAATTTCTGTGGAATAAATACCCCTGTTCCAGTTTGGAAGATGTCATGTATCTGCTGCAGAAATGTTAGAATGCTTTTTGTGCACTGCAGTGGTAATCTTGAGGTGAGTCTGTCTTCAGTCTCTCCAGCACTGGAAACTGCAGTAAGTGGATTTTTTTGGTTGACCTTTTGGCATAGTCTGAAAAACCGACTGTAGAAGACAACAGTGGTAACTTCTACAAAGTAAGAAGATGATGAACCTCTGTTGGTCAGAGCGTTGCTTTTTGTGGAAGAAGTGTATCAACTGACTGGTTTGCATACAAAGGTTAAACTTTCATGATCTACTTAACTGTATCCTCACTTTTACTCAAGGCAGGATATTAAATCCATCATTACAGAGTTTCTATGCATTGTATTTGTTTTAATGTCGTTTGGAAGAACCCGTGAACTGGTCGGCATGAGGTCAAAGCTGGAGGAGCCAAACTTCTTGAGAAAAGTAATATCATTGCAAAGGCTGGAAAGGAGGACACGTTTCATGCTTTCATGCACCTAGTGCTGTTGCTTTTGCTTTATTGACTTTGTCCCTCAATAAAACCTTATTAACTTGTTTAGAGGAATGAGTTTGTATTTCACAACAGGTAAATGAAAAATGCGAAGCAGAGAATGAAATCTTCTGCCCAGTTTAAGTTTCTATTTTGAAAAGCTGAAACAGTAAAAGCATCTGCATGAGTCCCCTCAGCAAAGGCTTCTGTACTAAGGCCTTTCCTGTGGTTCGTGTTCTTTGTATGGTACCAGCTGGTTTAAGGCATTTCATCTGATTAATTTGGAAATAATTACACAAACAAAATAACAGACTTAAGGAAATAAATTGCAGGATGAGGTGCAGTACTTCTTTAAAGAAATCATTAATAATTTCTTTTATATATATATATATATATATATATATATATATATATAAATAAAAGTAGCTATATCCTCCTCAATATTTTGGTGCTGAAAGGTCTGCCATTATTTTAACATCTGGAATGAAAGTGAATCCTTGTTTTATGGAGCTTTTCCTTGGAAAGAAACTGAATATAGGGTGGAAATCACATGAAGGAAATGAATATTTCTTTCCTTTACTGTATGCTCTTTAGTAGTTATCATGAGATTTTGAGTCATTGGTGGCAGAGGGCCATTGCTCCTTGATTGAACTTTGAATTTTAAGTGTCCAAACATAGATATATCTTGAATATGAGCATCATGACTTTTGAGCCTGAATGTGCTGTGGTTTGAGGGCTGTGAAAGGACTGAAATACTTGTGTAAACAGTTTAAGTGTACTGTGTCTGTTAATGAAATGTTCCTTTTTTTTCCACTGTAAAGCTTCATATAGTCAGCCAGATACCCTGAGTGCAGAGTAAGATGTGAAGGCAGAAGATGTCTTTGTGTCCTGCTATTAAAACGTGAGGGTGGGTCAGGGGAAGGCACTAATTTACAGTTGTTTCAAGTTTAATAGGTCCTGGCAGTTGTTTTGACTGTAATCTGGGCAAAGGTGTCTGTATTACTTGCTGCTGTGTAATGGTTCCTTTGGAGGCTGGAAGGATAAACTGCAAATTCTTGTTAGTCTTTTAATTTAAAAAGTGGGCAAAATAGTAAGTACTGTGGGGGGAGGGGGGAGAAATCTTAACATTAAAAATGTAGAAATAGTATCTGAAATGCTGTTTCAGGTAACATTTATGTACATAGCATAAGTAATTTCTTGAAACAGACGTTTTCTGTTCTCTTTTGAGTGTTTTTAGCTTGGTTTCTATGGCAATGAAACCTGTGCAGTGTCAGTCTGCTTCTTTCCCTGTCTCTAAAAATAACTTCTAAATTTACCAGCCAGTACAAGCCAAAATTAAACGGGAAGGGGGAGGCTCAAAGGTAGTTGGATTCCTACTGGTTTCCAGCAAACTGGTGACTGCTCGGAGGAAAATCAGTACCCTGTGAAGTCAAGGCCGAGTTGCGATAAAACAAAAGGATATAACCACTGCTGTATACCCTGCCAGCACAGGCACAATTTCCAGTTCTCTGGGCAAGTTTTGCTGTGATTGTGGGGTTTTGTTGTTGTGGTTTGGGTTTTACTCCAGTGGACTCCCTCAAGTTGCTGCCTTGAGGAGAGAACAGGGCACTTGAGTGAGAGCTATTAAAAAGCTGGTGTATATTAATGAAACTACCTGTGTGTTATTCCAACTGTAAACACTAAAGCTGCTTAATCCATTTCTTGTGAACTTTATGATGGGGTATTCTGTAAGAAGTTGCATTTTTAACTTGCTGCATTAGGATAACCTTGATGCTTTTCAGAATTTCCAAAAGGTCTGTACAGTAAAAGGCAGGATAAATAGAGATGCTTGGTCCCTAAATATGATCAAGCATTAGATAAATGTAATGTGACTCATATTATCTTTACATTTATGTTTACAAAGTAAAGACCCTTTGAATATACTACAGGACATAATGGGACTCTTTTGTATGTAACTCTTAGGAACGAATTTTTATGTTTCATAATTGCAATTGCTATAACCATTAAATGCAACTTAGTTTTCAAAGACAAGAAGCATGTAGTTTTCCAATCCTCATGTTGCCTCCATCATTTGTAACTGTTCTGAAATTACTGATAATTTGAAGAAAGGCAACTTTCAAGAAAGCATATAGAAGACTCAAAATTCATTTCCTATGTAATGGCAAAGTGGGTTTTGAGCAGAAATATGTTTTTTGACCAACAAGCTGCTGTGGATCTCTTTGTGTCTTCAGGATACTGACAGCAGCTACTACAGCTTGGAAGGGAAAAAATGTTGCAGTGATTACAGTGGAGGGCAGAAGTAGAGGAAGAATGGAGTTGACAGACAGAAATCTATTAACTAGGCTTTACTTCCCATACTCATAGACCAGGTCACTGTGGTGGGTTTGCCAAAGCAACGCACCCATCCCAAATGAAGGGTGGGTTTACCAGCCATTAGTGTACAATCACAGCAGCAGTGTTCTGCTGTCTGTCTCTTTGCTACTCAGTTGACAGTTTTGTTTGAAAGTGGCTTGATTTTGGCCGTATCCGTTGCAATGCTAGATATTTTCTTGTGCATGATTGTAATTAATTTAGAACCATAACATTCATAGCTCTGAAGCTGTTTTTCTGACCTGATCAACCTTTTTAGTGTTTTGTATTCTCACGTGCTTTCTGTGTCCCTAAATATATTAGGTTATTTTGAAGTGGTTTTGTGTTCTTTGGCCTTAACTGCTCTAAATGGCTATACCTATTTCTCATGTCACTGTTTCTTCTGGATTACTGATTAGCCATTACATGACCTGGTTCCTCAGTACCCAGAACTCCTCAATAGCCCGTATCAGTCCCACTGAAGGTGACATCTTCTTTATAATATATGTGTGTATTGTACTTGTGTGTATATATATGCTTACATATGTGTGTGCATATATGTGTAGTTTAGAGATAAACCCTTTAATCTTTAAACTGTAGTTCTTTGACTGCTGTGTTTGGAGGGAGTCCTGAAAAAGGCAAAAAATGCTTTAGCAAGTAGCTTTATTACTCAGTCTAATTTGACACACTTAAAGAGGAGAGTGTCGTAGAAGCCATATGAAAATTACATAAAGTTGTTCTATTGCTAACTCCTTTTGAAGCATTTTCTGTTTTCTTGTACTCTTTTTAATTTACCTGCCTAGTGTTGAAATGTCTTCTATGCATGTAATTCTCGCTGTTATCTTAAATTTTTCATTATTCATTTTGTTTTAAAGGTTCTTGATAAAACTTCTTGTGGCAAATGAGTAACAGGAGTCTTTTTTTTTTCTCCATTTATTCACTGTTTCCTTTGTCATGAGGTTGTGACTTTTCTTTGGGGTGCTGGAAACTTAACAGGAGGCAATATCAATACACATTTTATGAACATGATTTAGAAAAAAATGCAGTGGTGTTAAAATAGTGACATAATAGAAAGTATTTTATAGGCAGCGTTTTTCCATGTAGTAAAGATTAAGCCCCCCAGATTTTGAAGACTCTGTGAAATCACTGGTGAGAAGATATTTAGTTCCCGGGTGGAAGTGGGAAGGGAGGTGGGAAAGTCAGTTAAGATAATCTTTAGTTGTTTGCTTAAAGGGATTTAACTGGACTACTTAAAGTAGTCACCTGCTGTTTTGTAAATGTTTTCTTTTTGGAGAGTAAGCTTCTCTCTTTTTGAAGATGTTTCTGCACATACTGGGTTGTCATGGAAAGTATTCCCTGAACATGTCTGAAATTTGTGTGTTTTTCTTCTAAGCTTCACAATGAGGATGACCCCCCAGAGCCTTCAGCAGCTGAGCAGCCATCCACGTCTACAACAGAGACTGCACAGACACCCCAGACAGCAGCCTTATCTGAAGCAGATACTTCCCCTCCACCATACTGTAGCATAGCTGTAGAAGCAGCTGCAACCTCAGGTATTTTCTTACATAGCAGCTTGTCAAGGAGGAGTGTGTATGAATCAGAGCTTGGTTCAAAGTGGTACGATGCTGTGATGCTGTGGTATGGTTTTTGGTGGGGTGTTCTCTTTTTTTCCCTATATGCACACAATTGCAGCAAAAAGCTCTGCTTTCATGCACAGTCCTTTGTGTGGTTATTTCAAAAGAAGCACACTACTAAATTACGGTGATTGTTCCAAATTAGTAGGCTAAATGGATGTTCATTAATTAATGTAATAGGTTTTATTTAAGTCTGCAAGTAGTTCAGTTCCACATTCAATCTACATCTTTGATTAGTGGTCCATTATTAGACCTCAGTAGCAATTACCATCAAAACCCCAAACCAGCAAAGCACTGAATTGTCAAAACTCAAACTTCTTAAGTGTGTGCCATCGGTTGTTGAAAATATTGCAATGAAAAGATTCATTTTGCTTTAAAGGCTTTTGATCAAACTTCTTGTGGAAAATGGGTAACAGAAGTTTTTCTCCATTTATTCACTGCTTCTGTTGTCATGAGGTTGAGACTCTGCAGCAGGCAACATCAAAATCCCTGTTCAGGAAATTTGCTTGAATTTGCTTCTCCCATGTGCCACATAAATATTTTAGAAGTAATCTCCAGCCTAATTTTTTTCATGTTGATTAAAGAAACAATTTCCTACCTCTGTTCTTTGAGTCAGTGTTTGCAAGTTTAAAGCATAGCAATGTAGAACTATCTCTATATATTATATCCTTGTGTTGGTGTGCTGACAGATCTTTTACCAAGTGACCTCTGCTGACATATCTTTTATCATGTAAGTGGTCTTATTACAGACTACTGCTAGCTGTAGGAGAAAGCTCAAGGTGTATGTTAAATAGTTTATATATTTTGTTAATGATTCTATTCTCTATGGTGATGTTCTCCTGTTTCAATATATAAGAATGAATTCTGTGGTTCATTTTGATAAAAGAAACTTTTCTAAAAGAGTGTGGTGAAATTGAAATCTTGGCAAAACTGATTTTCACAGAACTTGAGTTACTAACAAAGCCATTTTTATACAGCATGATTATTACTGGACTTAAGTAACTATTTGATGTTGACAATTAAAAGCATTTTCTAGGATATTTCTATGCATGTCTTTTGTATGATTTGGTAAGAAGCCGTAGGTTGGAATTCCTAGGGATATAACTCGGATAATATGATTTCTATTTTCCATAAATTTGTTGGCTCCTTGCAGCATCTAGGTTAAGGTTTCTACCTTAACGTAGCAACTAAAAGCACCGTAAAACCATTCACTATTTTATTTCATTAAAGGGTTTGTATTTTTGTAATTTACAGAAACTTGAAATACAAATCTCAATTTCAGCCTCTGAAAAAAAGTTTGTTAAATCTCAGTAATTATGTGTATATAAAATTTAATATTCTTGACATCTTTCTGGCTTAAAAATGCATTACTTCTTTATTTTGAACAGAAACACACAATGAATTTTATCCTGTACCACCTCCATACAGTGTAGCTACCTCTCTTCCTACTTATGATGAAGCAGAGAAGGCCAAAGCTGCAGCAATGGCTGCTGCTGCAGCAGAAGTTGCCCAGCGAGTAAGTGATAAAGTTCTGCTTCATTTCAGTTTTGTGAAACATTAGGCTAATCTATTTCTAACAAATAACCTATTAAAATAATAGTGGGCTGGTGATTTGAATGTTTTGGATGCTTAAGTTTTGTATAGGTAGTGCAAATTAGTTGTAAAGTGTTATGAAATGTGTATAGTTTCACTCCTTTTTGGGGCATGGCTGATGTCTAAACAGCTTTAAAAGCCAAATTTTTCCTTGGTTTTAATAGTTTGTCCAGTATTTTGTCATCTTTTATTTAAGTAGTCATTGCTAATGTTACTTTGTTGACTTATTGCTCATATTTAGGGTTTCAGATGTTAAAAAAAAAAAAGCCAAAAAATTAACCAAACAAAAACAACAACAAAAAAACCCCTCCACAAACCAAAACCACCCCAAATTAGAAAGGAAGGAGAATTATAACAGTCTGGAAGGGGCAAAGCCGCAGATAATGTAAATCTTTTTTAAAAGGATCAGAAGACATTGACACTGAAGTTCAGAGAAATGTTCCAGGTACTTAAAAAACTCAACACAAACCCTCACACACACTCCGAATTTTGTTAAACACTAAATTAAGTAATAAGTATATATTCAGTGTTTATAGTTTTGTAAGAGTGAACATTATAAAGAATACAGTCTTCAAAATAGAAAATTGGTATTGCAATTAGTGGCAAACGTTAGCTTTGTAGGCAAAGTTCTTCCCTTTTTTCTCCGAAGTTTTGGAATATGGAAATCCTGCTGTTTGGTAGTATTGGATATAATATACTACACCCAAATTAGGCATCCCGTGCTTTCACTAAAATTCTCCACCTTGAGATCAAATGTGACTGCGTCATGGTTTAAAACCCAGCCATGCAGCTCGTTCACTCACTCAACCCCCCCTCACCTTTCTTGCCCTTCCCCTGCTCCCAGGGGGATGGGGAGGAGAATTAAAAGAATGCAACTCCCACAGGCTGAGATAAGAAAGTTTAGTAACTAAGGTATAACACAAATCACTACTGCTACAAATAATACTAACTAAGGGAAATAACAAGGGAAGAGAATACAGCACCTCACCACCCACTGACAGATAACTCACCCCACCCGACCAAGCATCGACTAATACCGCCTCCAACCCTGCAGTCCCTACCCCTTCCAGGTAACTCTCAGTTACATCCTGGGCATGACGTGTTGTGGTATGGAATACCTCTTTGGTCAGTTTGGGTCAGGTGTCCTGTCCCTGCTTCCTCCTGGCCTCCCCTCCTCCCTGGCAGAGCATGGGGCTCACAAAGTCCTTGGTCAGACTAAATATTACTGAGCAGCCACTAAAAACACTGCTGTTATCAGTTCTGTTCCCAGGCTGAAAGTTAAAAAACCACAGTGCTTGCACCAGCTACTAAGAAGAGGAAAAAATTACTGCTACTGCTGAACCCAGGACAGACTGCATTTGAGATGCATTTGAAATCTTACTGATTACAGTGTGCTTGTGACTGTGGAAAAAAATTCTACTCACTCAGCGGGAGGCTGTTCCTTCCTTGGCTGCTGTGCAGTAATCACAGTGCACAGCACTCACTGTAAGGTATGCACAGCTAAAGTTAAATTGGATTTGTGTATCATTGCCAGTGAAGGCAAATGTGTTTACTAAATGCAGTAGGGAACCAGAGACATTTAAATGGTTACTTGCCAAGTTTCTGCTATGAGGTGATGATATCCAAATGTAACCTTTTAACTGCTTTAACAGGAGCATGGGTTCTGTGTAGTCTGTCTTTACTCATATAAAAAACCTGCTGAAATGCTGATCTGAATGAAACACTTAACCTGAAATGTTAAACCTTGAAACTTACTTGGAACATAGTAACCTGAACCTTAACTTTTAGGGTACCATTACTAGTCCTGTGGGGCTTCAGACAGGTCATGTGCAAATCCCTTGCAAGATTCTTGTTGCTTTAAACTTTGTGCATCTAGAACCCTATGAAATGGAAGTGTCGAATGTGCAAGCAGTCTTCCTTGACCTGAATTCAGTAGGGAAAACCAAAATCAAGGACAATTAAAAAAAAAAACCCAAAATAAACCAGAAAAGGACAGTAACTGAACCTCTACAGTTTATGTGTTGAGGGAAGACAGTCTGGGTTTGGTTGCACAAGAAGGTAACTGGCTCAAAGTGAATGCAGAGGTCAGAGATAATGGGTGTAAGTCAAAATAAGAAAAGACAAAGGTGAATGGAGAGCAAATGTTATGGAGAGACTACATAAGGATTTAAATGGGAAGTGGGAGGGGAGGGGATTGTGACTGGTGGAGAAAGAAACCCAAGTGGGGACAAAATGGGTTACTTACTGGGAAGGGAGCTGAAACTGGTGTGTGAGAAAAGAGATTTAGGGAAGGAGAGGAATGTGGAGTTAAGAGGTAAGAGAGTTGAATATGGTGACAAAGTGAGAAATAAACTTTTTTATAGCCTGCTTTTCCAAAACATATGGTAGAACTTGACATCCAAGTACTAGGTGCTGACACCACAAGGATTCTGCTCACTTGAGAAAAATCAGTAGGAGCACACCATCGTTCCCCCAAAGCAGAGATTGGCTAAGAAGTTACAGACTTACAGCAGTACTAAGTATCAGAAGTCCACTCAGTGTACCGAACAGCCACATCCTGCTGGCAGCTAAAGATCTCAAGTTTGATAGTTTCTGCTCAGTTGGCTTCTGTGGATTTTTATTTTTGGTTGTACTTCCTGTTGTTTTTTGTTTGTTTTTAAGCACATGGATGCACACACATAAACTGTAGTAAAGAAATAGCATTAAGGTTGCAAAGCTGAGATTTGGGAAAAAAGAAACGCTGAAGTTGAGTTCCAGTTTCATAAATGATATTAAAATTATGTGCCAACGTAGTTTTAATTAATGCCATTTTAATTACCTTACCACATGATGCTGCCATAAAATCTGCCTTATTTTATTCCTCTGATGGATTTACACTAGAGTGGATGGATTAAGGCTGTGTATAATAAAACTGTCTTCATCTGGGAGATGACTGGATTAAAAAAAGGGTCACATTATGGTTAGAGTGGTGGTTTGCCATCTTGAGCAGAAGGATTTTGATCCTTAGCTCTGAATACCCGTGGAGGAACGGTTAAGTGACTTAAACTTTGCGCTACTGGTATGTAGTTGATTGTTTTCTCACTGTCATGGAGATCACAAGCAGTGACAGCTGCAGACAGTATCTGACTTGTATGTTACCTACATTGCAAAACATAAAGGTTATAAGATAATTTTTCGAGTTTTTATTTTCAGCCTCATGAAACCAGTGCTCTTGATAATGTGAACTCTGCTGTGCTTACCTCTTCACTACAATAATGTGAACAGCTGGAAAAGGTTAATTGTCCTTATGTTACCTTGAGTAATACATGAAGCTGATAATTGTTTCATGGTATAATCCAAAGTGTGCAGTAAAGAAGGCAAGAACCTCATTGAGCAGAAGAGAGGAAAATGATACAAGAAGGCAGACATTTAATAAACAGCCTTCATTTTTTTTTCTCCTGAATCAAGTAGGGATCTTAAAAAGCATCAAGGTGATCTTATTAAAAACTTCATCCTAAGCCCTACATTACAGATTGTATGAACAATCTAAACTTAACATTTACCAAGACTTTTAGTGCTTGTTTTTGTAGTTCTTTGTGTAGCTTGTCTTACAAGCATAGATTGTATATAATCATTTATATCAAATGCTCCCAGATAGCTTGGTGCATCAAAGAAATTGTAGCAGTCTTATGTCATCAGTTAGGTACCTTGGCTTTCGGTGTCTTCCTTCAAATTCTCAAGGTCAATTTTGAAAGGTCAATTAACATGGGCAAAAGTATTGCTAGCAGTTAAATGACTTGTTTGTATGATGCAATGGATGGCTTTTACTTAATGCTTTTCAGTTGCATTTGTCTTACATTTTTCTGTTTTTACATGCTTAGCACGCCCAGTTTAGGGAGTCTAGGAGTCTGTTTGATGAAATATTCCTCAGTCGTCCAGAGGTATGGTATAGTTCTCTCTAGTTTAGACTTTAACTATGAATTTTCCTGCTGGAAACAAATGCTTCTGGGACTCATTGTGCCTTTCCCCCACCACTATTAACTCTGTATTGTTTTGTATGCTGAATGGGGTTTATTGAGTAATTTGACCCTTTCCTCACAAGGTTTTGTCTGTAAATCCACTCCATTGAAAAGAGTTATGTCAGTCTAGTTATCTAAGGGGCTCCTGAAAACTTGGGTTCTTAATTAAATGTAGTTTTGTCTCACCGCGCTGGGTTTCAATTTGAAAGAAGTTAAAAAGCATTTGAGGGAAAGGAGAGTCTCCTTTTTTCAGAATACTACAGAACACTATAGTTTCAGAAGAGTTAATAGGTTTGACTTCAGGAGATGATGTGTATCATTTCATGTTCTTTTCCTTAGAGCAGTTACTGTGTGTGACATGCCATTTATGTTGATAGTGTATTTTTGTGTTTAGATCTTTCTCTGGTCATAGAAACAGCAAGTTTTCTGTTTATACAGATCTCAGCATATTTAGCAAATAAGAAATACTGTCTATGATCCTTAACCTGGCTAAATTTGTCAAAAATCAATAAGGAGATACTGAAACAATATAATGTATTTTATGAATTTGTGTTTTGTTAGATGACATTCTTCTAATTAAAAAGAAATAAAAATATATAATTTTTCTCATTGATAAAAATATCCCTAATAAAATTATTACTGTGGAATTGCATTTAGTTCTGAGCATCAGCAGAAAGGACAGTCATTCGTCACTCTCTGTTTTCCTCTATGAATGGAGGCAAACAATTATATTTTGAAGAAAGACTGGGGCAGTTCACACCAGCTAGATCATATGAGAGCACTGTTTTATATATATATGTTATGTATATGAGAGCACAGGCAATATTAGAGGGACTTGAGCAGTGACCAGTTAGTGTATTCCATCTACATAAACCTATGTAATACTAAATCATATAGATAGAGGTTGGACAGGATTTAAGTACAGGAAACAATTTATGATACTTTTCACATGCCAATTTTTGGAGACAGTAAATAGAACTCAGTTTAATACAATTTCCTTTTGACGTGGACTGTGATAAATTACAACTTGCTCACACTTAGCTACACTAGTGCCTACTTGCAAATGTCTGCTCTCATGTCTGTGGGATGCACATTGACCTGTGTTCCTCACATGTGTAACCCTTAAAGAAACCTGTGCATATAGAGAAACCTGCTAAACTTGTTATTGTAGTTAAGCAAAATTTTCTGAAGCAACATTTTGCATAGAGCATAGTTCACTAATTGGTTTGGAAATGCCAGTATGAACAGTTCAGTAGTTAGCAGTTTAAAAAAAAATCCAAAAATTATTTTAAATGGAGTTACGGGTTTTCACAGACCTTCTGAAGTTAAAATTCAATATTTTTTTTGTTTTCCTGACTTGAAAAAGGAACGTGTATGATATATTTTAGAGATAAGCACATTAAAATGCAGCTTTTTGTTTAATGCATATGCAGCTCCCCCTTCTGCCCCCTCTTCCTGCCCCCGTCTTGTAGCTGCAGCAGCATTTGATAAAATAAACTAATGCTTTCATAGTGACTGAAGATGGCCATTTAGGGACATCTGGAATTATGTGGAGTTGAATTATAGCCCCTCAAGATTGTTGTTCAGCTAGCTTTTTGTGCTTTCCTTGGAATTGTGTATGTTAATAGCAGTATTTTTAAAGTAAGTTATCCAGTACAGAGTCTTGGCTAATTAGTCTGAAATAAGAGAACAGCTGGAATTTCACGGCATGTTACAAAGTTGGCTGCCTTGAGTTGGTACAGCTCGTTCTAGCATAATTGCTATACCCTGGTAAATTATTTTGTTGTGTTGACAAAGGTGAACATGTTAGTTATACGACAGAACTTTAGATCATTGTGACTGTTTAGTGCCCTTTTCGTTAATGAGCTTAATATACAAGGTGTCTCTGCCCATGGCAGAGGGGTTGGAACTAGGTGATCTCAAGTTCCTTTCCAACCATAACCATTCTATGATTCTATGATAACATTTGCCATAGTGACTAAATAATGTGTTAAAATCAGAATTACATCTTTTCGGTAGTAATTGTTTGCGATGGGTAAAAACTATATAAATCTCACTTGAACTGATTTCCCTTTATATGATTTTTATTAATATGACATTTCTTCTCTTAATTCTCATACATTATGATTTATTGGAGAAAAATAGGAAAAGAGTGTTACTCAAGGTTTGTTTTGTTGTTTTTTGGATTTCTTTTTTAAAGACCAGATTGCTCCTACTGACAGTATTACTTAACTTGTATCATCCTACATTGTTTTGATGTTCTTCATTTAAGCATAAAAATGTTGTGTTTCACTGGTTTTACAGTTTCCATCAAGCTACCTTTAGTAGGTGCTGTCATCATGAAAACCTTTACGTTTGCCAGTCTACAAGTGCAGCTATCTTTTAGTTATGTATGTAACTGCATACCTAAGATCTGCCAAGTTCTTTTGAAAAAGCAAGTACTGACAAGCATAAACCCCTGATACTTTCAGTATTTTAGAGATCTAGTATTTTGACACAATGGGTGAAATCTTTGGATCGTTTTGACTGACATCTTTGTTCGCTTTTGTTTGACCTAAACTCAAAAAGTGCACAGTTCTTTAGAAGGCTTTTAAATGCTTTCAATCTTTTTGCGCCCTCTAGTGTCCCTAGAGGTTTTCTTTTCTTTGCATATGTTGAGTTTTTTTGTGGGCTATAGGATAGTCAAATTGTTTGGTGCAGTGCTGTTGCATCAGCAATTTATTTTAAGCTACTAGCCTTACTATATATTTTGGGAAACATTAAAAGACTTTTCTGGCAGGAAAAAATAGAACGTCCTATGCAATGACTTACAAAAAAAAAATTAATAATTTGGCTGCGTGTAAAGATAGCTACAGTAAGAAGAGGTTTCTTTTGGTTTTGATTGTCAAAGTGCTCATATGAAATAATTTCTAGCTTAATTTAAAAATGAATCGGCAATACGTGCATATCTTCTACAGAAACATATACAGAAAAATTTGGCTCTGATAATATAAACAACTAATAAGACTTGTTTTATCAATACGAATTATTTTTCCTTTAAACTTCCTTGATGTGGACATGTTACAGAAATGTCTATTTTTTTCTTTTAGCTTTAGAAACATAATACTTTAATCCTACAGATAGTTATTCTAAAATAAACTTTTCACTAAATTATCACTAACCTGTAAATCCAGGAAGAAGAGTATCCACCGCGGGATGATTTCAGTGATGCAGATCAGCTTAGAGTGGGCAATGATGGCATCTTCATGTTGGCATTTTTCAGTAAGTTATCTTGTATCCCAGACCTACTGAGGTATATCTTAATTGTACCTTTTTTTCTATGGAATATGAAAGATAGCTGCGATAAATTGCATTAATGTACTATAATGAATGGATTTTTTCTTTTTAACCTGTACACAGATATAAATGCTTCCTGTTGCAGATTTAGCAAATATATTGCACTTTTTTTCTGTGGTATCTGCCACAGATAAGGTAACAAAGTAAAATCATATAAATGTTTTGAGGCATAGCAAGGCTGCACTGTTACCTATGAATTGGGGAGTTCTTGTATCTTGTAGTTGAACTACCAACTTGAGTTAAAGGCTGGATCACAGAAATCTGACAATTGATTTTTTGAGTGGAAAAAAAAAAAGAGATGTGCCATATAAAGTTGCTGATGCTAATGTAGAGAATTAAATAGCTGTGGGTGGATTTTTGGAACAAATCCAGCCATGCTCATTTTCAGGTTGAACTAACCACTGTCATATGAAAATGTCTTTGGTAATGTCCAATTACAACCAGCACTACATGTAACACTTCTTCAGGTACTGTGTGTGTACGGTGTGTGTTTTGTAAGTTATGTAATGCATTGGGCAAAGTTAAATTTAGCCACTATGAGTTGCTTCTAGAAAGAAGCTGCTTCTGTTTTGCTAATTGCGTATTTCTTCCTAATTTTTCCCTTTCTGAAATACATGTGTTTAGCAACCTGGATGGAAGTCAGGGATGTAGCTTTTAAGTATTCATCAGAATGAAAGCTGATTGAGATGCACTGAAATCTCTTATGTCCTTCAACATAGATCTCGCCTTAGTTATTCTTTCTTTATTGTCTTTCACAGCCTCTTTATTTAACTGTTACAGGTGCAGGTTACAGAACTTTAACAGAATGCTTTTTTCATATTGGCCTATGATATACTGGGACAATGGCTGTTTGCATCCTTGGATAAAAATATGTGTCTACCTCTCATAACAAATACATAAATACATGTATAGGGTAACAAATGAGGTTTGTAGTTGGACCATAGAAAGTGTATACTTGTGTCAAGGGCAGGTATGGCTTCATTTCTTTTTCCCTTCTTTCACCTTCCGTATGTGCTATAACTTTTTGTGTTTAACCTGCTTAGGTTTTGCATTGTCTAAACTTGTTCTTGCTTTTAAATCCTGGTTCAGACTTTCATTAGCACTGTGCTTGTAGGTCAAGTGCGTTGTTGGCTCTAACGTGTTTTAAGTTCATAAAGTAAGTTTTCCAAAACTATGTGCCCAAAACATTATGTCCACCTTCAAGAGTGCAGACATTTACTTGGATAAACTGATAACTTTCTCTTCAAATAGCTGTTTAGCTGAGACTGCGCAGAGCATTGTTTTTACACATTTAACAAAATACTTTGTAGATCATATTTTTTTGATTATTCTGAAATTGTTACTGCAAACTTTGCTTGCCTATGAATGAAATGTATAAAATAAGTGCTTACACATTGTAAGATACGTATGCAGATGTATGTGTAATTGGGATCTGTGTTGGCTGTTGTGGATGCAGGTTACATATGGAAATTGAGAAAATTTGCTTCTTGTTTGTGTTCATGGTATGAGTTCACAAAACCCCTGAGCACTTAGCTGTACTATTAATTTTTAGTAGGTTTTCATAGGGAAACTGGAGAACTAACTGAAAAATTAGCTTAACTTCACTAGGGTAGATTGTAACTAATGGGTGATGTATTCCTGTCCCTCTAATACAGGAGACCTCCTCCTGTAATAAGGAGATAAAAGCCTTTGTTAAGTTGATGTATGTAGAATTAAAATGAAATTTACAGTATGGCTATCTTTTGGGTTGCTTTTTCACAGTGGGTTATGTTTGAATGCTGCAAGTAGAAGTGGCACACCACAAGTAGAAGTGGCACATCACAGATAGCCTGGAGTAAGCTCCCTTAGTGCAGGAGAACAGAAACTGTTGTCTAGTGAGAAAAGCGTGGAATGAATAACTTGTTCCAGATGTGCTCTCCCACTTCCTCTTGTGAGTGACTGTTATGTACAGCATTGGTAGAAAGATTTTGGGGAGAGGGCTGGTAGGGGCAGCCTGCCTTTGTTTTAAATATAACAGTGAAGTTAGCATTTTTTTAATTACGTATTATTCAGTTGAAGTATAATAAAATAAAACTTTTCGCTGAGCTTACCTGCATACTGCAGCCTGGTCTAATGGGAAGTGTCCCTGCCCATGGCAGGGATGTTGGAACTAGATGATCTGTAAGGTCCTTTCTAACTCAAACTATTCTATGAGTCTATTGCAATCAACTCGTGATATGTAGCTACCATCTAGTGGTAGCTGCCCAACTCGCATGAAATTGCTGTCTTGAGGCCATCTAGTGGCCACATTTGTTTGTTTGGGGGTTTTGTTTGCTTTAAGAGCTGCGTGCATTAGAGTTACAAACCTGTTTCCCATCTAAGTTAGAAAGTACTGTTCTGTTGAGCGTAACTAAATAGAATGAGCCAATATAAAGAGTCAAAAGGCCTTCACATGAGTAAGTGGAGTTTTTCCTTTAGCATTTGATTCAGAAACTTTAGAAGAGATTAGAAAGCAACCTATTTTGTTTTTTACATATGGTAAAATCACATATTTAAGAAATTGGTGTTGCTGATGAAATCAGTGAGTATGTTGATGAGCAAAGAATCTGCTCTGTAATGGTCAGGGCTGGTGCTTGTCCATTTCTGATTTTGAGGTAAATGGATATATTCATTAGTTAATATATTAGTGACTGTATTAATTTTGCATTGAATGTGAAATACAGCAGATATTGCTATTGGACAAGTTAATATGTTTTTTCTTATTACGTATATTTAACTCTTTTGTGCTTTATACAGCATAGTAAACTCTTTCCAGAATGTCAGAGGAATTTGTTAATAGGTGAGTTTCTCAGCTTAATTTTTTAGTTGATATGCACAACAAAAAGGAGGAAATTCTGTGCTTTTTCTTCATTTTGAACACAGCTATGATTGATAAAGCAAGTAATTCATGACTCAAAGGGTTTGATTTTCATGCTGAATCTCCCTGTAGTGGAAGTCTTTTGAATCATCTGATTGTCTCATCCTGGTTCGTTATGTGAAGGAGGTTTTCTGTGTAGTGATAAAAGGCTGATATGGTTTTCCCTTAAACATAAGGAAAGCTTGAGAAATATCAACCATCTTTTTCACCTATGGGTCCTAGAAGGAATTACAGGCGTCATCTGGATTCTCTAAAACCATGGAAAGGAGTTGTCCTTACAACTTGGAAATAGTGGATATCAATTTGAACCTCATAGACAGGTTAATAAGGAGGAAGAAGTAGAGAAAAGTGCTTGATGATACAGCCAAAGTTTAAGTTATCATACAGAGATATGATTTGTTCTTTTTGAACAACATCTGGACAATGTAAACATTGTATACAACTCTCACCAATAAATCTCATGATGTGGACAAAAATGTACATACTGTCCTAGATGCTGTATGAGAACATATAATAGCCATACCAAAATTTCATAAATCAATGTCCATACACTTTTCAAACCTATAAGATGCTTTAAGTCAGTAAACTGCGCACAACGTAGTATGTCTACTTAGGGGGTTTCAAGCAGGCACAAGTTGGAAGGCAGAGTTGTAGCACAGGTTCAGGGTTAGCACAGCCTCGGTTGTATGCTTCTGTGGGAGTGGTAAGCATGGTCTAAATTTCTGGTGGGTGGGTCCTTCTTGTGGATGTAGGAAACCTGACTTCTGTATGTCCACATCACGCATGTTATGCAGGTTTCCCTCAGTTGTGTAGGAGAAGGGGACGGGAAGTAATTTGACTGAAATTGCAAATGATGGAAGGAGATGAAGGAGCTGGTTTGGGCGTGCTTTTTTCTCTTTGCTTATCAAGGGTGCCTGGCTGACTTTTGTGCACAATCACGTAACTTATTTCTTAATGCAGAAAAAATTTTACTTGCATGGTTGCTCCACACGTATTGAATATAATGCAAAGTAATTGGAACAAGGAAGCTTCTAGATGGGCATTAAGAAGAAGTTACAGGCTTAATGGAGCAGTAGAAATAAATTGCCTAGGGAAGTTTTTGAATAGTGATTGTTGGAAGTTGATAGCAAATGCTTCTAGTGATCATCTTCAGACTTAAGGTGAGCTCTTCAGGAAGGAGCAAGAAATGTGTACCCGTTTAAAATCCTTTGAAGGAATGGAAAGAATAATTTCTAGTGGTGCATGAAGATGTGTTAAGTATTAGTTTATTGCCGTGTGCTTAGTAAACTTAGGCCAGGTAGGAAAACTAAGCTCTTTGGTGTATATTAAAATGATAAGTCATTGGACAAGCAAATTGGGGAATAAAAGGTGTAACTTAGCATGTTTGGGTTTTTTTTAATATATATAGTTGCCATTATAAGCTTATCACAGGCTTATCACAGTCACTGTTAAAATTTGGAACCAACCTTAATCTTCAGACCAGTTTTGTTGGCTTCTTTTCACAATACTGTGTATAAACTTAAGACAGGTGATTAATGTGCAGCTGTGGAAAGCTAAGTAAAACATCAGCAAATGAAGTGCAACAGCAGTTGAGGAAAACAGATTTGTTTTAACATGCCTGTCATTCTTGTTGCATTTTCTGATATATTGCAATATGTATTACTTAAAACCTTGCACAAGATTGCTTAATAACTTGACAAACTAAGGGGTTTTTGTTTACTGTAAATTGTGGGAGTGTAATGAAAGGATGTGTTTATATTGCTTTGCAACTGAATGAGTGCTGACAAAAAGCAAGCGTGGATTAATAAATTATTAATGACTACGTACAGCTTTCTACGTAATCTTTGCCTTGCCTCTGCATTTATTTGAGAATGAAGAATGGCAATGGCTTGCTTATCAAAACGAAGTTGAATTATTTTACTCCAGCTTCTTTGGAATTGCTGATAGACAAAGACTTCTGATTTCTAACTTTAATTTTTGATATGAAAAATCCAATGCTGACTGCTGCCCCTTCGAAGAGGGCTTTTGCTGTGGATATATCTGGTGGATAGCCTCATTTTGCATATCAAGTTTAGAATATCCTGTGCTTTGTATTTTGGCTGGGATTATTTTAGTTCAAAATATAAGGAGATATACAAGTACAGTGTAGTTGTTGTGAGTGCTATGTTGGCTATCAGGAAGACTTTTTATTAAAAAAAGCCTTTATCCAACCCTCCTTCTCCCAAAAAGCAACTTCTTATCTGTTTTTCCTTGAGTTGTGTTGTTATAAGGCAATAACTTGACTGGTTTTGTTCTCTTTATGTAAATTACATTAATATAGACCTACTTTCTCCTCTTGCTGTCTCCAGGAATGTATAAACTCAAAAATCTTATGTTTTTTAGTACCACTTGTCTGTATGGTGTTAGAGTAGCGAAGAAAGATACTGAAATCATGATGCCAGGGGCAGTCAGTGTGAGTTTTATCTAAATGTGTGAAAATTATGAAAGAGGACAATAGTTGAAAGTTGGGCTGAAGTATGAATCGAAATGCTAGCAATCTCTGTCATAGGAAATGATTGTTGTTACAGAGTGGTTAGTCTTGCAGTAGGACTCGAGAAGATGAACACAGAACCCAGCTGCACAGAGAGGATGGTCAAATGGAAGTTAAGAGTGCTTTTTTATTTTAAACAAGAATTGGTGTTGGGACCGGTCTTGTTCAACATCTTTGTCTCTGACACGGACAGTGGGATTGAGTGCACCCTCAGCAAGTTTGCCGATGACACCAAGCTGTGTGGTTCGGTGGATACGCTGAAGGGAAGGAATGCCATCCAGAGGGACCTTGACACGCTTGTGAGGTGGGCTGATGCCAACCTCATGAAGTTTAACCAT
>JBCJKH010058198.1:0-19764 GCA_039877255.1 Loriculus beryllinus
AACCCATTCCAGTGCCTCACCACCCTCACAGTAAAGAATTTCTTCCTTATATCCAATCTAAACCTCTCCTGTTTAAGCTTTAACCCGTTACCCCTTGCCCTGTCACTACAGTCCCTAATGAAGAGTCCCTCCCCAGCATCCCTATAGGCCCCCTGTAGACTCTGGAAGCTGCTCTGAGGTCTCCATGCAGCCTTCTCTTCTCCAGGCTGAACAGCCCCAACTTTCTCAGCCTATCTGGATTTATGCACCATTGAATGCTAGATAACTGCTCTTTGTCAGAGACTTTATAGAGATAAGGTTTTGGAAGTGAATGGTCATTGCCTTTTTATTCAATTTTTAACAGGCAGAGAAAAAAGCAGTTTTCCATATAAAGGTAGAGATACATCCAGGTCATAGACAGGGTAAGGGTTTACCAGTAAGAGTCTTGATGTGGCTTTATATCAGCTTCAAAATCATCAGACACACATCCTCTCCAGATTTCTTGTAGGCCCCCTTTGGGTTTTGGAAGGCTGTTTTTCTGGATTTTTGAAGGAAATGGAAGTTAGATCTAATCCTGTGACAGTGACCTTGTTGCATGTAGCTCGGTTTGGCAAACCTCAGCCTCGTTAGTGTTAATCATTGGAGCTGGAGTCTGTTCCATTGCTGGGTGGAGAGCCTGGGTTTTTACTTGGTATGGAGCGAGCTGCTGAGCTAAGTTTAGGACTGCTGTGGTTAGTGGCTACCTTCTTACTAATACTTTTGGTGTGTCAGGGTTGCCCTTGTACAGCTGGGATCAGGGCAGAGTTGGGATTGAGGCTTTTGTAGGCGTTTGTGCAATCAGGATTGCACTGAATTTAAAAGGAGTCATCGGGCTGATATAAAGGTTGCTCTCATCCACTGTCATCTTCATCCTTGGTTATAGTTCGGTTTGATTTTGGGTCATTGCAGGTTTGAAGGTGTCACTGGATGGCAACTGGGTTGCAGGCATTACGTTTTATTACTTATTTTGTGTCTGCTATCTGTAATTGAGCTGAGCAGATAGGCAAGGCTGTCAAACTGAGTTTTATTTAGGGCTTTGTCTGCTAATCAGGTTTTTGCTTCTTTTCATGTGAAATAGAGATTATTTATTTCTTTTTACTACTGTGTATTTAGTGGCAGCGTTATGGTTAAGCTTGCTCCTGCAGTGTCCCATTGACCTGTGTGTCAGTTGTTGGCATTGATCCAGGCAGGGGGTTGTGGAGAAACATTTCTTAGGTATTTGTAATTTGGTGCTGCTTGTGGGAGGGTTACCTGAGATGCCTTAACATCAGTCAGACTTGCTGTTGAAGTTCAGCTTCATGTCAGGGTGAAGGTTGAGGCTTCAGACAGCAAACCCAAAGGAACAAATTTGTTGTTAAGTCATGTTCAGAACCAGCACTTCCACATTTGTTTTAAAGCTGAGTTTAGACTTGGCATTGCCTACGCATGATGTTGTTTTTCTTACCCTCTTATCACCATTTCTGGGTGTTCTGACCTTTTCCAGCATTCCCAAGGAGCAGTGAAACAATAACAAATCGTACAGAAAACACCCACACATGTGATGCTGGAGATGTAATGGGGTTTTTTTAGCTTAGTGTCTTGAAAAAATGCATGTTTAGTATCTGTCCTTCAAATAGGACTTGGACTTACAGCCAATTCTGACTCAACGTGGTGGAAACTCTGCGTTTTCTGGCTTTGTGTGAATAGGCAGCTGCAAGAGAAGAGGGATATTGAGTTAAAGGCACAGTGAGGACAGAGTTGGGTCCTTCTGGGATGTTTGTCAATGGCACAGTGCTGCTGTGGCTTTCAAAGGCCTGTTTTACTCAGGCAGAAGCAGTGAACTGCTGTCAGCATGAAACCTTTCTGACAGTCACTGCTGTACACAGTGATTGTGATTCTGGGTGGATCATGTCACCTCTCTGTCTCTTGGTTTTCCTTCCCCAGCTCTTTCCAGTCTGGAGCAGTCTTTTACCCGCAGTTTGTGCCGCATCTTGCCAAATGGTGTCCTAATGCCAAGTGATCCTTGTCAGTTCTGATGCAGTATCAGCAATTTGAACGACCTTTGCAGCACAAATATCATCAGTAGACACGTAAACACGTAATTAGGACAGAATGGGGCTTCTGGGAATCTTTGTATCTATGAAAACGCCTGGGATGTGTATCTTTCCTACTTAGTGTGCTTATGTCAGGTTGGACATGAGCATTAGTCTCATGTGTCTTCTTTTTTCCTGGAGATATCCTGCCGAGTGTTCTCAAGGCAGCAGTGATGACAGCATGAGGACTGATTGCCAAAGAGAGGGTGACATCATTTCACCTAATGGCCTTATCTCAGTTATTAAGTACCATTACTTAATCATGCTCTGATAATAGCGAGTAGCCTCTAAACATTTAAACGCAATATTTGTGCCTTTCCAATACAGAACATGCTGCTCAGCAAGTAAATGTTAGTTTTCCAGAGGAGAAGAAAGCCTCTACCTGGTGCTGAGTGTGTGATTGGTTTTATTTTTCTCTTCTATCTGGTGTTTCATCCCAGAATTTATCGCTCTTGGTGTCTGAGCTGTGCTTAGAGCCCAGCAGGAGCTCCCAGCCCTGTGCCTGCCTGCATGGCAGAGATAGCTGCATCGCTGCTTCCACCTTCTGGACGAGACAGTGAACGATCCTGGGCTTTGTGGTTTTTTCTTGGGATTCTTTTGCTTGATTTCTTTTGATTTTTCTTTGATTCTCTTCTCCTCTGGGTGTACCAATGGTCTAGGAACAGTAAAGATAGGGGGGTTTTTTGTTCTGTTTCTCACACTCCCTCCATTTCTTGTTGGTATTTTCTAAGGGGTTTTTTCTCCCTTATGTTTCTTAAAAATGCATGTCTATGATCTGAGAGCCATGCTAAACAGTGGAAAAGGCTGCTCACCTTTCAACAAAGGATCTAGCAAAAATGAAGCATACACTGTAGTGGTATGGCAGGGAAGACAGAATGCCATACAAGTATTAACTTCTTACATCTACTTGTAGATAATGTCATTCAGCACTGAAATGTGAGGATTAAGTAGCAGTACAAAAAAAAAACAGTGCTGCACTGTGGTTTGGAAAGGAAGAAAAATACTCTCATAGTGATGTTGTTCTGCTGAGACACCATTGCTAATCCTGTGAAGGTTCTGTTATAAGGGATTCCTATGAATTCAGACCTTTTCTTTTTGAAGAACTATACTTTAAAGGTCCCTACACTGTCAAAGTACTCTTAAAAATGTGTTGTGGATGGGAAATGTTAGCTTGAAGTGAGAGTTGGTCAATTCCAGCAGTAAAATGAAGATTATTTATTTCATGCTTTCTTAGCAGACCCTGAGTCTTCCGAGATGCTATAGCTATAGGGGCATGCAAACCCTTACCTTTTGCATACAGGCAGGTCAATTATATGTATCCATGGGCCCAGAGCAGTGACCTGCTCACGTACCCAGTAATCAGATGCCATAGAAATGCTACATCTGGATAGCAATACTGCCTGGGTACTGAGGAATGGCACAGAGCATGGTCCATTTGTCTGCCCAGGGCTGTACAAATTGCCACTGTGCCCTTGGGCTACAAAACCCATGAGCATCAGCTGAATCATCAGAAGCAGACAAGAGTTGCTTAGAAGATCCCCATTGAATTACTATTATAATACTATGTAATACTACACAGTGGTATGTGCATAATGAAATTCAAGATATCAGGTAGTATAAACATACTTACCTGTTACTGATCTTTATCCGTGCTGAATCAAAACCCCAACAAATCCTTGCTTATTTTTTTTTCCCTGTAAGTGCAGTGAATGTGGTCTGATCTTTGCTTCCCAAAGCCACATATTTAAAACCTAATTGCACTTGTAGAGTGCTTTACCAGGTCTGGTTTTCCCAGACAGTAATCCCCTCCTTACTCTTAAGAAGAAGTGCAGATTTTTCCATAGCAGTGACAAGTTGGCAGAGAAATTCCTGGTCATAAGGCTACAAAAAGAATTAGAGACAGGTACAGATAAGCTGCAGAGTTACAATCTAAGGGACTGGAACTGTTGCTACCGTTAGAACTTCTGCTTTGTTTCCATTCAGAGGTTAGTAGGTGAGGATACACAGACCAACAGAGGCGAGCACATGGGTAGTGTAAGTGAGCTTTGGTCTGTAGGGTGCAGGCTGAAGTTCTTTGGGGAAAAAGCCGAGTATTTCCATGTGATGTACCTGGGGAGATGATTCCACCTTCTCCCTCTAGGTGACAGCAGAACACCAGCCTCTCCTGTAGGGGATTGTTTTCTGAACATATTTCACAATAATATTGTTATTTGTTGCCCTGCTTGACTACTTTTTAAAGAGGTTGGAATTACTGTTGTTGTATATTGCCCTGCTTCAGAACAAACTCTGCCTACTTTGGAGAGCTGATAAAAAGCAAAGCACCAGGAGTTTAAACACGCTCTTTTATGAGTATCTGTTTCCACAAACACCTAACATGTTCACACCTCTGATAAATATCTCTGTCTTTCACAGGTAAAGTGGGAATCCGATGCTTCTTGGCAAGCAAGACCCTGAACCCTCAGAGGCTTCCTTGTTTCTAACATCACATGAATGCCTTTTTCTGGAGTTCACTGCAAAGGAGTACATCTGTGCCTGTGCAGTGCTTGCTGTGTGAGCATGGAGGTTTGGTTTTTGCATCCCTGCACAAAGAGGCTGATAAAGCCAGTGGTGTGATGTGAGCTCCCTGCCTTGGGCTGCATTGTATCCCAGCTGCTCCATTCCATGCCCCTCATGCCTCTGGCCAGGGACCACTCTCAAAAGCATGGTCCCTCCTGGCACTGAGGTGGGTCAGGATGAAGTGCCTCATCCTGCTGCTCTGGACACCCACCCACTTCTGCTGCCCAGGACAGGGCTTTTGGTAACTGATTCTCTAAATGGCATTTGCTGCACTGAAGACAAGGTGGTTCTTCTCTGTCTCCTCACAGCCAGCAAAGCATTTGTCTGTGTGGGTTCTGGCCCTTAGAGAGCTGTGAGGCCGTTCCAGGGATCAGCTCCTTTTCCCAGAGTGTTTCCACTGGGAGACTCCATGAGACCAGTGACTGATTTAGAGACAGAGCAAGCATGCACTTCCACCATGGCACCCAGGGGAGGCACCCACATGCACCGTTGGCTATTTTGGACTTCCTGTGCTTGAACTTAGTTCTGTGCAAAGAGGAAAGACCTTGCAAGTGAATGGAGAAGGTTCTTAGGAATGCAGTTAATTTCTTCTTAAGAAGAAAAGCCAGGTTAAAAATTACACAAGCTCTTCAAAAACTATATTTGAATGCTCTCTGCGTTTCCTCTTCTCATGGAGAAACAGGACGAGTTGAACCATGAAACAGTAAGTAGATTACTAGTTATAATTTGTTTCTAATGGGTTGGGTTTTGTTAGCTTTCAAAATCATTTCAGAGCGTTCGGGTATCCCGGCCATGCTGCCAAAGGTTTGTGTCTTTGGAAGTACGACAGGATTGGCTGTTCAGTGCGAACAGGAAAAGGGGAGAGAGCACCAGGCGGAGCAAAGCTGGGCATGTTTCAAACGCGGCTTTAGGAGTGGGTGGGAAAGTTTCCGTTTAGCTCCCTGGTTCCTTTACTCGCTGCCTCAGTCCCAAGCTGCGCTGTGGGACCCGGCTTGTGTCCATCCACAGTAATGAAGATACAGGAAACCTCCAAACTGGTTATTACTTGTGTTCTGAGGTTAGGGAATGGGGGTGGCATTGACTTTCTTCTGCAGTTATATTTGGATTATGTAGAAGCCAGCAAATAGGCTTCAAGATAACCTTACCCTTTTGATTAAAACATTGTTTGCTTTTTAGGGCTTACTTTCTAAATCAGTAGGAGCAGCTGCAATAAGAAGTCCAGAGGGGATAATGTGATGATTCAGTTTTTCTAGAATTATACATTGGTTCTAAGAACTAGCAACAGGCAGTGCTTTCAGAGAAAGGTTTTATACTTGAATACTTGCTTTGAAAATACTGTGACTTACTCAAATGATTTGAATGACTGTCATTTTACCTCTTCTTGGGCTGCAGCAACTATTTACCAGACACACAAGTTCTGGGTGTAAATACAAGCTTTCTTATCCAAGCTGGAATATTTGAAGTATGGCAGAATAAAGCCATTAGCAAATTATATCCAAGTGCATATAGAATGTATTCAGGGAAGAGTGGTTGCAGCACAAATGGCAGGAAAAGTGAAGTAAGAGAAGCACTGATTCAAATAGAGGGGGGAAAAGACAACAGAGTGAAGTTGGTCATTAGTTAAAGTCAGATTCACAAGTCTCTTCTTTTGCTCTGCTTTGTTTCTGTTTCTGGTAATAGCAAAGACCCCAGTCAAGGTCTCTTAGACCTATGTTGTACAAACACAAGTGAGTGTATGATCTTTGCTCTGGTTTGGGGTGGTCCCTGCTCACTGCAAGTAAAGTTTGGCACCTGTGCCAAACTCTCCAGAAAATGCAGGAAAAGCAAACCAGACGTAAAGATGAGAAACAAAGACCAAGCAAAGAAAGGTCTGAACTACCAGAATGTGAACATCATTTTCAGAGTGAAAGGTGATGCTGTCCTGGCTTCTCCATTCGTGTGTCAACTTCTGTTGTGAGTTTGAGTCAGCCAAGCTCAGCAGCTAAGGACAGACACACAGGAATGTGCAATGAATGGTGGTGTCATTCCCAGCACTGGTGTAGGGTAAGGGACAAGCCTGCACGAAAGGACTGTGAGCTGTAGAGGTGAGGATGACACAGGACACCTTATGCACATACAAAATGAAAGCTCTTAGGACATCAAATAACATGAATTTACCAAAATAAAAGCATTACTTTACTATGTGATCAAAGCCTGTTCCAAACCAGAAAATGTTTGAGTTAATTTCTCAGGTTAAACATTGTAGATGGTAAAGACAACACAAAGATCTAGGTCTTTAACAAAGAACCAGAGCTCAACTCTGTAGCTTTTATTTCCATTAATACTGGAAGCATTAAAAAACCCCAAATAAACAGAGACTCTTTTACACTGTACAGCACCTTCTGCACTCTGACAACTGGAGAGAGTTTACATCTTGTCTATACAGCAGTGTACAGCAGCAGAAACACACAGCCACTGGAACATAAACCTATTGGTCTCTGAATAGGAAGTATTTGATGGGACAAACACCTCCTCTTACACAAACATCTTTGAATGTTAATGACAAGCTCAAAGCTGCTGAAGAACTGGGATTCTCAGCATCTCTTATGATTTCTGTAGCAGAAGTTAGGACCCAAAAGTACATTTGAGAAATGTCTGTATAACTGCTGTGAGTGGATGGGATTTCAGGTTTTCAAGTCTCAGCAATGTGCACATCAAATTGTTTCATTACTTGGCTCTTTGCCTCTGTAGGAGGTAAATCGTCAGCCTGCTGAATCTGTAGACAGGACTGAGCAATCAGCCCTGCTTCAAATCAATTCTGAAGCAAATGCCCCCCCTTCTGTGGGCTACTGCTGTACTGCAAACTCCTCCCTGCCTGTAAGTTGGTGTTGTGGTAGCACTCAGGAGCCTCAGTTGCGGAAAACATCAAAGTCAGAACAAAACAATTATCCCTGTCCTAAGGATCCTGAACTATCCTTTTATACAATTAATCTTCCTGTTTCCCCTGGACTGAAGTTGGGCTGAGCAGCTGCTGGAGTTATTTAATGGAGTTAAGACTTGCACAGCACCTTGCCACTCAGCTCAAGGAGATCTTTCTCTCACTCCTTCCAGTAATACTCTCTTTTTGGGCAATAACCTTATATGGACATTAGAAGAAACTGAAAGCCCAACTTCATTTGTAAGAATAAAACCAGAGTCTATCTTAGCTAGATGCACCTTGGTCATGGCTCTCAGTACTGTATCCATGGGGGAGACTGGAGGCAGACAGCTGGCAAAGCAGCCTCACACATGCTGATGAATTTGTAAGTGATCATACAGCTCTTCAAGGTGAGTGTCCAGGTTTGCTGCTGCTTAGCACGTGGCCAAGAGTCCAAAGACTTTCTTCTGTTTGACTACCATCATTATTAGTTTCTGTGTGTTTTTCTGCCCTTAGAAACGTAAGGGCTATGAAGTCTGGTGTTTCATAGTTTTGCTGAAGGACGTTTGGAGAGTCTCAGGCAAACATACCAAGGTGATAAGAGACAATGAGCTTGGAATGTGCAGAACAGTGACCCAGAGCTAATTACTGGTTTGTAATTTTAACGGATAATCAAATGCTGGGTTCTTATAAGAGACTAAGTGTGTACCATACTGCTCACTCTGAGGCTTTTTGCATGCCTTACACAGGCATACAGACAAAATAACGGTGGAAATGAGAAAGAGTCCACTTGCTGCAGACAGAGCAGCAAAGACAGACTTGTAGCTGGGCTTTGTTTTAAATCTAGTGCATGAATTACCTGGAAATCCCTGCACTGATGTCTGGCTTGACCCTGCTTTGTTGGAAGCAGTCACACAAATGTGGTAAGTGGTGTATGGTAGTAGATTATACAGAGTGTGCTGCCTTGCTGTGGAATAAATATTGTCCAGGACAAGCTGTCTGCCCTCGTTGCCTTGGGCATGAAACATCAGCTCATAGGTGTGAACAACTGAATTTGGGGCACACCAGCGTATCTGTGCAGAGCTGTCCGTGACTTCAGACACCTCTCTGAGCCTCGGTGCATCTGGAACCTCATCCTCCCTCGACATGCCAGGGCATAAACATCTGGATTCTCTCTGAAGTTCACTGCACGGCTTCTGAAGGTGCCTGCAAGGATTGTAGTCACAGGAGGTGTATGGCACTTGCACTGGGGTTTGTGTTGACTGCTCGTCATAGTCGTAGTCATCTACATAGTGTATCAGTGATCTGGTGGATGCAGGCTGTGAGCGAGCAGTGGTCCTTGTGGAGTTCAGCTGTGGGAGGCTTGTTTGTGCTGTACCTTCCTCAACATAAAGGGCGAAGGAGTGAAGATCAGTGGTATTGGGGCTTCTCATTTATGTAGTGGAATCATTAGTAGTGGGCTGGTTGGATGTGCCTTCCTGGGGAAACGTCGAAGTGGTTGTTCTGAGCTCTGTCTTTAGCTGGTCTGTTTCAGTTTGATTTGTGGAGCCATGATCTGAGGACTGATCAGAGAACAGTTTGAGAAAACCTGGAGAGGTGGTGACAGACGCCAAGGAAGGAGAATTGCTCATGGATTCAGAAAATGCTTCCTCCTCGTGGGTGCTCATGGATTGGGAAACTGCCTCCTCCTTGTGGGTGCTCATGGATTCAGTAACTGCCTCCTCCTTGTGGGTGCTCATGGATTTGGAAACTGCCTCCTCCTTGTGGGTGCTCATGGATTCAGTAACTGCCTCCTTCTCATGGGTGCTTGTGGATTCAGTAACTGCCTCCCTCTCATGAGTGCTCATGGATTCAGTAACTGCCTCCTTCTCATGGATGCTCGTGGATTCAGTAACTGCCTCCTTCTCATGGGTGCTCATGGATTCAGTAACTGCCTCCTTCTCATGGGTGCTCATGGATTCAGTAACTGCCTCCTTCTCATGAGTGCTCATGGATTGGGAAACTGTCTCCTCCTTGTGGGTGCTCATGGATTTAGTAACTGCCTCCTTCTCATGGGTGCTTGTGGATTCGGAAACTGCCTCCTCCTTGTGGGAGGAAATGTTGGCCTTTGTGAGCATCAGCTCAGTTGGGTTGGCTGCTGTTGTGCTCATTACATTCATCTGAATTAGGGAGCTGATATAAGCATCTTGGGTTAGTGGAGCAGAGTCTGTTGTTACTACAGTAGTGGCATCATAATTGGTGAGGCTGAAAGCATCATGTTCCAGAGAGGGTGTGTTTGAATCGGGCAGTGTAACGTTTCTCTCAGATTGGCATTTGTTGTAGAGCTCTAGTAGTGACAAAGATGTTGAAGGTCTGCCCCAATCTTCCTGGGATATGTAGCAAAAAGTCTCCCAAGCCCTGCAGAGGGAACAAGGTAGAATAGACACAATCCACAAGTACATTACAAGCTCTTGTAAGGCAGCTTGGATTGGAATTTGCAACCTGCTCAAAACCAGTCTTTACATTAAAGAAGACCTGAAAGCTGGACCAAACCTAGGTTGTCATAACAGTAGTCCTGTGCTTGGCAGATGGCTTTCCACAGCACTGCAGCTTGGCTGACTGGCTTTTTGTTTTTCTAAGGTGCAGGAATTATCTTTTGCCCAAGAGGAAGCATCCTTTGGTACAAGGACTGCAAACCTTAGCAAGAGTGAGGGGGTCAAGGCAACTTGTCGTGAAGGGTCAGACTTAATGCTACACTAAGAGGGGAACACACTCAGATGTAACAGGGTCCCCAAGATCCTTAAGCCAGCTGGTTTAGGCAGCTGGAGCTGTGCTGACATGGGACGTGCTTTTAAATGACTAAGCTCTTTCTTTAAGCCTTTCAGTGTCTGAGTAAGTTCTTTCTTTACTCAGACTTCCCATGTTTTTAAAGAGGATGCAACTGCTAAGCCCATCCTGGTGAGAAACAGTCTAGTTCCCTGCTCTCTCTGACAAACCTTCTTGGTGGCCTTTCAAATAGCAGAGACATCATACATATGCAAAGTACTCCTTTTAAGTACAGTTTATTGTAATTATTCTGTAAACCCCTAGGAGAGCATGGAAACAATAGGTGACAAGTGGTGCTATTTGCAAGGGTGTTTGTTGACTGCCTGTGCTGATGCAGGCTTTGGGAATACATGGAGGAAATGATGTGCTAAAGTTCTTGCTAAATCTTTCAGTTCCTGCTCCCAGTCCTGGCCCACCAAGGCAGTTCATTTTTTATCTCTGGGTAACAGACATCTTAAAGCAGAATGCACGGCTAACAACACTATACTGTTCTAGCTGTGCCCATTGAATTTTGTCCACATTCAAGTATAATTCAGCCACACTTTGTCCCTGAAGGGAACTTCACTTTGCATTTCTACCTCTTGTGGAAGGGAAAAACACAGAAGGAGTTTGAATAACTGAGATGGTAGCAAATGCTTGGTCCCCAAATAAATGACATATTCAAGTTGTGTTTTAAGAGCATTACTTAAACTCCTTGAACTCACTTACTTTTGCAGCACAACTTTCTTGGGCTTGGAGAGCAGCCAGGAGAGCTGGCAGTCGCATATCAGAGGATTTCCGTACAAGTTGATGATGATGTTATCCGAGGAATTGGTATTCCAAGGATTAAAGGAACTCAGGTTACAGCTACAAGATGACAAATGCAATAATTAGCAAACTCGGAGACACCTTCCAAGCACTACAGTGTGCTTAGTGTCCCAGCATGTGTAAGACAAAACAATATTCCTTGAAAGCAGCCAGTTACCAACACCACTGTTCTGCACTATTGTCCAGGCTAATACCTGCTTATCTCCAGTTTGCACCGTGTACCTGCTGTGTGTTAAAGCATAACAAAAGCATCCTAAGGGGTAACACCTTGGGAGATGGCAGCTGGAGGGGAAAGGACCTGGCATTTAGCAAGGGTATTCCGTAAAACGTATCTCCCCTCTGCCATTAAGTTTCACATTCAGCTCCACTTTTTACTATACCATTTCTCCAGCTTCTTTCTCACTCTGCTTGTAACGGCTTTCTCTGTGCCAGTCATCCTCTGTCGTGTTAATTGCCTCTTTAATAGTATAGACTCTCACCTACTAAAGTCGAATGCCTGATATAGGAAGACCTTGTTTACCTTTACTGTTAAGCTGCACAAAAAGTGATAATGTGACCTCCCTGCAGAGTGCTCAGAAGATGCCCTTTTTTGTCTGAGACTTTGGTTTCTCTGTTACTCCTTTGTTTTTTTAAGTTTGGGTCATGATTTTTAGCACTTGAACTGGTGTTCCTGCAGCTATTGTAAAGTGCTGTGTAAATCCAGTGGTGGATGGAATCCACTGGGTTTGTTGGGGTTTTTTTTGCTTGAATAGCCTTATTTTCCTGAAACTGGTTCCTAGACCACAGCCAATGCCCAAGTATATGTATTCTGATACCCTTACAATCTGGGCCTGTATTACAGACATCTTTGAAGGTGCTCTCCAAATCTTTTCCTTTTTGGTGACTGTTCTGTGTGCAGTTTATTTACTGTTATTACCTCCAGGATAAGTCCTCAACCATTGCTTTTACTAGTGCTGAACAAGGAACTATATTAATCTCTCACACTAAAAGCAGGAGGGACAGGATTTTTGAATGCCTCCATGGTGCAGATTTCATCCAGCATTCATCCTTCGTAAGGCAACAAATCCTCAGTGGCCTGTGACCTGCTTCTCCTCTGGTGAGACATTGCCATTGTAAATGTTGGAAGCATGGGCTGTATCACAAGTGGGTTTCAGTGGATCTATGCTAATTTGAACAGTGCTAGATGAATTCATCCATTGGATGAAGAGTGGGAGCATGATGGATGTGATCTCAAGCAACCAGTAACTGTGCTTTGAGTCTCATGCCACCTTTTTGAGCCTTATCAGCTCTTCTGCTATATCAGGTCTCCATCACAGGCTTTACATGGCATTTCTGAGCATGGCACGCAAGCCCATACCTCCTTCCTAAATACCTGATAACAAAACAAACTGCATACAAATCAGCTCCCAGGCACCATGTGAGGCAAAGGCAACGTGATGTGAGGAAGAACAGAACAGAAAATAACTCACTTCTCAAACGAGAGCTGGCTCAGATGAGGAGCGCTGTCAAACATCTCTGTCTGCAAGAAAGCCAGCAAGTGGGAGTCTTGACAGTTCAGCTCCTGGAGAGCAGGCATGGACTTGAAAAAGTCGGTATCAAGGCTTCTTAACCGTGACATCTTTGTCAGGTGAAGTGATCTGAGGTTGGGCAAGTCTCTGGTCCACTCTGGTTGAACTAAAGCAGAGAAAAGATTTATACCTGTCGCCTAAATAGAGCATTCCTGTGGCTTTCTGCCTAGAAAAAAGGGTTTGAATTCATAGAGATAAACCAGTTATCTCTGTGGTCTTGTGCAGCTCTTTGGGAAAGGAACAGAACGTCAGTACAGCAAGGTATAAACACCAGTGCAAACACGTTTTTGTAATGTTACCCACAGGTCGTGCTGTCGTAGGGCAGAGGAAAAGAAGGGAAGATAGAGGAGCAATAAAGCTGATAAGAGATATGGAACAGCTTTCCTGTTGGTGAGATTAAATGAACAGGGATTTCTCAGCTCAGAGAAGTGGTGGATGGGGGGAGATCAGGGAGGTCTACACAGTCATGACTGGTGTGAGAAAGGCAAGTGTCTTACTTGTCCTAGTACAGAAAAAAGAGCTGAGAGGCATGAAACTGAAAGAATTTTGTGTAGGTTTTACACAAAAGTCCCTTTCCATCCCACAACTGAGTTGTGTAACTCACTACCACAACAGGGATTAGGGAAATTCATGGCAGAACTTTGGTAGTATATCTGTTAAATGTGAGTTGGGTTGAAACCTCTGGCTTGAGGAGTCCCTAAAGCCCTGGGTACATGCCTCAGGCTGAAAGCAGCTGGGCAAGACATCTGTCTGCCTCAGCACCTCAGTTATAAACTGAGGCTGGCAGAGGAGGCAGACACAGACAAATCATACTGTAAAATGCCCAGGGCAGGGATTGTCTCACTGTGCGGAAGGATTTGTCCAATTGCAGTTGACACCAAAAGCCTCTCTCTGTGCTACTTCAGCACAGTGTAACTGAGGGGAGAGACAAAGAAAGAGTTCAGGAAAGAGATTAGTTTCCTCCTGTGTCCCAACTAATCTCAGGGCTGACAGCGGGATGACTGTCAGTAGCAGACAGTGGGATTAGGAGGGAGATGGGTGACTACACTGGGACAAGTAGTCCTGTTTCATGGTGTCTGGTCTGTGCAAGTCTAACGCTCCCCCCAGCCTGACCAAGCCCCATGCTTACAGTGGGAAGTCCAGAAACTTACTTTTCTCAAGAAAGGTCCTGCTCAGATCCAGCACGTTGATGTTTCCAGGCCTGTTTGTGGCCTCACTGGGAGATGTGCTGATGGCAAAAGCAGACTCTCTAATTCCTCTGCTGTCATCTTGCCCCAGCAGCGTTGCAGAGAGGTTCAGGAACTGTAGCTGAGGATAACAGGAAAAAGCCAGAGGCTGGATTTCAATCAGTGGATTTCCAGCCAGGGACAACCACCTCAAGTTAGGCAGGGCAGAGCTGTGGCATGATGGCACAGATGACAACTTGTTAAAGCTTAAATCCAGGGAGAGGAGGCTGCTGAGGGCTTCAGATCCCCATCTGACTGACCAGAGCTGGTTCTGCCGCAAGGAGAGGATGCGCAGCCGCGGGAGGTTTGCTATCTCTGTGCCATTCATCTCTTCTAAGAGGTTGTTGCTGAGATCCAAGGTTTCCAGTGCCTCTGGAAGGCAGACAGGGAAAGCTGTGAGGCTGCTGTTGGTCAGCTGCAGGGTGATCCAGGTCTTGTTCTTGCGATCCTCACAGGGCATGCTGGTGAGATTAACGTTCTCCCAAGGGTCTTCGTGAGCCAGCTGGAAAAAGGGGGTGACGTCCCTGGATGCTGCAGGCTCTGCTCTGCTCACTGGGCTGGACACAGTGTTCCCCACCAGCAGAGAGAGGATGAGCAAGCGTGAAAACATCCTTCTTCTATGTGGCTTGCAATGAACTTGCAAGATCTGTTTCAGGAAGGAGAAAACAAAACATCACAAAACATCAGCATTAAGAGCTAAATTAAAATCCCTCCAAGCAGTAACAAGCTATGTAAAAGCAAAAGCATTTGTAAGTCCTTTCCTACTGCATCCAAGGAACGGAAGTGATAATTAGTATCTCTCCTTTAATTAAGCCTAAGTAATCATAGAACCTTTGGGGACAGGAGCATCGTGCAATTCTAAGCGTACCTACAGCTCTCCATGCAGAAAGCAACCAAATTGTTACCAGGTGTTTGGTTCCCACACCAGTACCCTCAGTACCAGTCTGGCACCCAGCACAGCAACAGGGTCAGAGGTGCAGTCCCCAGCAGCACAGGGCTACTCCAGTGTAAAAACACCAGTTGGTGCTATACTGGACAAGCTGCAGGAGAGGGTATCACCGTGTTATGGGAGACTTCTATACCTTATTATGTATTGCTTTCTACAGGGCAGTCATGCTGCAGTGTCCAGCCCACTGGGAAGAACTATCTAATGGGGTGATACCCAAGCAACAGGGCGGGATCAGGTGTGAGTGTGGCAAGGGATTTTTTCTGTATAAATCAAATGCGTGCATCCAAAGGTAGGGGAGGGTTGTCAGTAAAGGACATGGGAGCCCCAAGTGGGCTGAGCTGCAGTGGGGTGGGCAGGTAAAAAAAAGCCTTTCCTGTGTTAGGAAGGGCTTTCCTTCCCTTCTCAAAGTTGAAACATCAGAGCCCTGGGGCTTGTGTGGGCTCTGCCAAGGCAGTTAAGCCTTGTTCTGAGTGACAGCCACGGTGGGGACCCCGAAAGCACTTTGAGACTTGCCCTCCTCTGCTCCTGCAGTGCCCTGGACCCTGTCTGCCAGGCGGTGGCAGGGCTGGGACCCTGCTGCATGTGAGTGCAGCACATCATTGAATACAACCCAACTGCTGGGGAAGGGATGTGCTGAAAATGCAGCTCCTGAACCACCTTTCAGTGGAAGTGCTTAGAAACTGAGAGCACTCCCGGATCAGGGCCCCAAGGCCTGCGTACCAAGAAGCATGTTATTGAGTGTTACAACTCCCTCAGCCCAACCCCACCCCACCAAATGTCTTGGTCATTCCAAAAAAGATTAAAACCCCTAAATGACTTGTCCAGGGCTGCACAGGTTATCAAACTACAGCCCAGAACTAGTGCTGCTCTTGCTGAGTCTTTGTGCTGCCAGGCATCATGATGATCATTCCTCATCCAAAAATACATTACAGTGTAGGGGTGTGACAAGTCCATGTGCTATGGAATATCTCAGACTCGATCCAAGCCTTAATAGCGACTTGCTGTTCCCTGTATGGTGCCAGGGCTTCCGCAGACCATCATCTGTTGCTGCCACCCCAGGTTTGAAGTAGGGACCAGGAAAATAGTTTATTTGACCAGCAAAAGTAGTATATTTTGGTTGCCTGTGTCCTTTTCGTCATGTGGAACGGTCCAAGAACCGAGCACCCTCAGGGCTTCCCGGTCACTGGAGCTGCCGGATTCCCTGCCTCCCCAGCACACGGCAAGGAGAGGATGGGAGGAATTGGCCTGTTAGATGCTGATCTTAGATTTAATCTGAGTCCCTGCCTCTAAACCGCATCCGCTTGCACATACCTGTCCCCAAGTCCCGGCGCCTCGTGCCTCCGCTCTGCGTGCCTCTGACTGCCCGGCCTTGGTTTTATACACGGGGGTGACTCAGCCGGGAGCGTGAAATGCCTCTTGTCTGTTCCCGGCTTTCCCTGCTCGCGGCTCTGCCCACCAGCACGGCCGAGGTTTGTTCCAGGCTCGCTCCCCCGCATCCAGCTTTTCCCCAGCCTGGAGAGGGGGTGGCTCCAGGCAGCTTTCCCGCTCCCTTGGCCCTAGCAGGAGGTGGGTGGGAGGGCTCTGATTTCCTAACAGGCAGGGCTGCTCCCTCTTTGTCTAAGCAGAGAGGGGGAGAGGGAAAAGAGCAGTGTCTGTAGTCCCAACTCTCACGTCTGCCACTGACGGGGGAAGGGAGAGGAATTGCTGTGTTTCTTTGCTGGCAGGTCGGGATGATGTGAAGGCGAGGCTGTGTCTGCTGACATGGGCTTTAGTCGCTTTCTCTGGGCGCCAGTGAAAGGCTTCAAGTGTTTATAATTGTCTCTAAAACTCCTGCATTTGGGAGTAAGTCCTGGAAGTGTTCATGTGGGACAAACGACTTTTCTAAGGAGGCCCTCTGTGAAATGTGAGGAGCTGCTCCTGCAGGGAGGAATTCTCTTGGCTGACGGAGAGGACCTGTGGCATCTCGTGCTGCATGTGATGGATTTGGGAGGCATCTCTCAGTCCTGCTGTGTGTGGGTTGTGTTCTCTCTCTGCATCTGCTGTACCTCATGGCTTGGGAGAATTCCCTTCCTGCTACTTCTCTCATCCTTTGCTGGATAAGTAAGGCTGACAGTGTAAAACATCTCCCACCAAGGGACCTGCCCTGAGCTGGCTTTCTCAGCATTCCCACAATTCAAATAATAATTAGGCTGCTTGAGAGCTGTTTGTAAAGCCAGGAACTAGGAATGGATGAACTGGAAGAGATGGTTCCAAAGTAAAAGCAGAAAGGTGATGGTTCAGTTGCTGCTGTAAGACAAAACTACCAGGGAGAACAGTGGTCAGTGTTTTTCATTCCTGAGGACAACAGACTAGATCCATGACATGAAGGCAAGGCAGACCTGTATGCTTCAGTGCTCAAGTGCAGATAAAGGTCTTGTTTTCCCCAAAACCTTGAGCCTGCATGTACAGACCTTATCTATTGACCATGTCATTCATTATCTGCCTGAAGAGAGAGCCTTGAAAAACACCAGAACATCCACAGAACAAGATATGGTCTTTTAGTAGGACTCTCTGGAGCCATTGCAGTTCCCTGGGAGGCTGGGTGGGATGTACATATTGTTCCCGTGTGGAAGGGCTCTGAGGCAAGACAAATAGTTTCCTAAACGAGGGGCTAATCCCACAGATTAATCCTGGTGGAGCAGCTCACAGGCCTGCGCTTGGGCCCTGTGCAGGGGCACGTGCACACTGACAGGTACCATCAGGGATCTGCGCTCTCTGAGGCTCAAAGAGCAAACTGGAGCAGGTTACAAAAATCTGAGGAATTTGGTGTAATAGGAGGAAAGTCCAGCTCCAGCCGGGCTGCTGGAAGCTTTGCCTTCCCTCTGGCTTCCTTTGGGAAAGCTGGGAAGCAGGGAGATGGTCTCACTCTGCCTTGGGCTAAGTACCTGTATTGTGTTTGCTAACCTTAGGTCAGTATTTACAGACAGTGACTGGTCATTGGTTATTTAAGTGGTTTTAATCTCTTAAAGAAGCTACTCCCTGAAACCTGGCGAGCCAAATGCTGCCTTATTTCTAATGTGTTCAACCTGACTTGACTGAGACAACCTTTGTGAGACTTGAAAAGCAGCCCAGCAAATGGACCACTCACTTCAGTGAGGGTGAAGGCAGGTGGAGCCTTTGCCCAGAGGCGCTTGTTTTCTGAGAGATACAGAGAACCACTTGCAAGCAGCAGAGCATCCTTGGAAAAGGAGCTTTTTATTTCCCACCTTTGTTTCTGCTTTTGGATGCCCACTTTTTGAGGCAGGCATTGCATTTTCCCAGCTCTTTGCCTAGCTGCCAGCTTTAATCACCTTGAGTATTACTGCTGTGGTACTACATGCCAAACAGGTGCACAGGTATTGGTGAAGGTTCCCCAGGGCAGACAGCAGCCCTTTCTCACCAGTTTCTCTGAAATCATCTGGTAGCAGCAGGCAGAGTTTTCCCTTTATGAGTCACTTTGGCCTGTTCTCATGTCACTGTCTTTCTTCAGGTTATTCTTTTTTCTCTGTTTCCAAGAGTTTCGGTGGCAACCTGGGGGAATGTTTAGTAAAGGCAGGCATTTTTGTCAGTCTTTTCACATGGATGATGCACAAAGAGCTGAAACAGATGCCCCCTCCCTGGGGCTGATTCAGTGCTGCACAAAACCCCTCTGCCTGCAGGAATGCTCGGGATGAGCCCTGCATTCCTTAGTGACACCGAGATAAGCAGAGCACAGCACAGGGAGAGCAGAAGGCGAGGATGGTACCAGGCTGTAAAGTTTAAGAGATGAATGTTTCCAACTGGCTGGGATCCAGGTGATGGTTAAGGATGAAAATATCCTGAAAAAAATCTGGAGAGTGTCTTTTAAGACCAGCAAAGGAAAAGTATTTTGCAGGTTGGTCCACAGAGCGAGCACAAGCACAAGAAATTTTCCTACAGAGAGCAGGGAGACAATGCAAAGAACAGGATTATTTAGCCTGAGGTTTCAGAAAACTATGGGGTGTGTGTATATTGTCTGCTGCATAACACATGCTAATGGCAGCAGTGAAATCCCTTATGGAATTTGATATAAGCACAGACAGCAGCCATCTGACACGGGTACTGTTTTACCCTGACCTGACTTTGGTTTAGTTAAGCACCACGTACAGAACAGGGTTGCAGTTAACGTGTAAGTTTCCTAAAGGTCTGTTTTGATCTAAACAACATTCCGCTCCAGGACTTCATCTCTGCATTGCGAAATTTGAGGGCAGACACCCTTGCCCTGCTTTCACTCTGTGGAAAACATCTCCCACATCTGGCACCCTGCAATTAATAACTGGGATACTACAGACCTCTGAGCCTGTGGTCTTGAGTGCTGCGTATAAATCAGGTGGTACGAGTGAGAGCCAAGTCTCATCAGGTTACTGAGTGAGTAAAGGTGGGTGTGGAACCCTGTGTGCATGAAGGGGAATGTCTGGAGTCTGGCTGGGACACGCTTGGTGATGTGGGGTGGGATGGAAGGTGGCTCAATGCTGTGGCAGGCCCCAGAAGGGCTGGTGCAGGTGCTGGGCAGAGCAGGCTGCTGCAAGCCTCTTCTTGGGAGCTGCCCATGTATCCAGCCTGGAATTACAGAGGTGCAGGTGTGCCTGGGTAGTGCCTTCCTGCTCCAACCTCACCAAGGCTGCTTGTAGGAAACTGAACTACAGTCACACGCAGCACTGAGACAGCTGCGTAAAAACAGATTCCTTTCCTAAGTGTTCCTTGCCTATTGTGGAAAAACCTTCCAAGGGGAGTGGAGCACAGAGAAATCATTGTAGAATCATAGAATAGTTAGGGTTGGAAAGGACCTTAAGATCATCCAGTTCCAACCCCCCTGCCATGGGCAGGGACA
>JBCJKH010058199.1:12633-29328 GCA_039877255.1 Loriculus beryllinus
AATGGCATTGTTTCCTTTTCAACTACTTTTGTGCCTTTGTAGACTTCCTTCTTTCAGGTTTGGGGGGGGGGGGGGGGTTTGTTGATTTGTTTGAGGGGTTTATTTGTTTGGTGGTGAGGCGACCTGGGGTTTTTAGGTGGCTGGTTTTTTCTTGTTTGTTTGTTTTTATACGTGTTGCCAATTTTTGCCAAGCTGCTGCTTTTACTTTCTCTCCAACCAGCATAACAAAAGTTGCCACCTGGCCCTGCACATTTATCTTATCAGTGTGTGGGGCTGAAGGAAGGGAAGCATCAGTAGGACTGGGAACCTCTATCCCCAGGTTTCCCACATGTTGTAAGTGGAGACATTCCTGTATTTCCTTGCCTCAGAACAGGTTGGAATAACAAGGAGTGTTGCTCTTTGAGCAGGAATATGCATTTTCCTTTCATTACCATTCATTTTTGTTTTGTTGATGGAGTGAACTTGCTAGGAGGATGTTCTCTTATCCGGGGCTGGGTCCTGTTTCCCACCCGTCATTCCTTGGCGTGGCTTGGGGCCACGATGTGCTTTGTGTCAGTCACCCAAATTTGGTTTGGTTTGAATGCAAATTGACTCCCCTGGGCTGGAGCAGGACGACGCTGGGGCTGGAACGGATGCGGCCCTATCACACATCTGCCAGACGAGCCTTATTTGGAGCGTCCGATCCCGAAGGCAGGAGGAGGCTCGGGAGCCCACAGGTGCATGAGTTGCCCAATTTTTATCATCTCTGTTTCCTGGCTCGCCTCCTGCTGATGCAAAACCTGTGGTGCATGTGGGAGGTGAAGAAACGAATGTGAGAGCAGTAAGATCAGCCACCTCTCAGGTGATCTGTACCAAAGTGTGGGGTTTTTCTTCCTCCTCCTTTTCAAGACAGAGCTGTCTTCCCAGCACTGCTTTCTTTGGACGTGCCTTTGCGGATGTGTGCGGGCAGACCTGTGCTTGCCCTGCCTGCGCTCCAAGCTGCCTGGCCCCAGCCCAGGGCTGATCCTGGAAGCCATGTAGCTGCATTAGCACAGCACAGTGCCCGGGATGACAGCTCTGCCTCTCGGAAGGGCTTTGAGCTGTGCTGGTGTGATTTATAAGGCTTTTGGGCTGGAGGTGGTTTGCATCCAGGCAGCTCACAGCATGGATGAAGCACATGTGGACACATCCTTAGAATAAAGACCCTTAGTTTTTCCCTTTTATGACTGTATTTGCTCAAGTCTTTAGACAAACTGTATGCTTTCAGTCATCGGCATTGAAATAACAACCTTTGAGCTTCTGGGTATTTTTTCTTTAGCAGAGGGCTGATAGATGAGTTGTTTGTGGAATCTGAGCCTAGGGCTGTTCCTTCAGCTATCCAGCAAGGAATGCTATAACCACATGGCCACATACCCCTGAACTGCACAGGCATCTGCAGGAGACCAAGCAACCTGGTGGCTGCTGGGCTTTGCATTGACATTCACAGAATTCCTGCTGGTAGCCAGGTTGGGGTGCTCCCTAGTGTTGGTGGATGCCTTAGTTCTCTGAGGAACACTGTGCAGGCAGAGGAGGAGGGAGTTGGCTTGTGTCTTTCGGTCTGTACCCAAGTCCTTTTATTTAGGTCTGTTGGGTCCTTTACTCATTCCTCTGGTTTTTAATCTGCTCTTGTAGCCTCAGAGGCTCCTCTTCACATCAGGTTGGTTGAGGGTTTCTATGATCCCTTGTTATACAAAAAGTGAAAATAACTTGTACAAAAAGTGAAAATAACTTGTAGATCAAGTCAGCTCTGCAGTGACTTCTGCCCTCCTGGCCGGAGACCACAGGAATGGTTTCCTTGCTGCCCCAAAGAAAAGAAAAACATAAGAGGCAGTGTAGGTCCAGTGGGTCCAGTTGTGCAAGGGTTGCCCATAGCCTCAGGCTGATCATTGAGTAGGATGGCTGATGGTCCGTCTTTTGTGTGGGGAAAATGGTCCCAGGACCCACTGGAATCCCTTTGCCTACTATGTCCTGGATAGAATATTGAAATTATTTGACCAAGGTCAAGAAAAAACATATCCATCTATATTCACTGGGGAAAAACTGCATCCAACTGCTTTCCTTTTCCCTGGTTGTTGTACTGTGGGCTCCAAACTGTATTCTATGCAAACACAGTAATCCAAAATCAAAAGCATCCTATATTGAACTGAAAAGATGGTTTTAAGTTGAATGTAACATTAAAATGAGAGGATTTTGCCTACTAGTGCTAGAAAAGAGCTAAAGTTCTTTATCTGAATTCTCAATAGAGAAAGAAATACCCGGTAGACTTGAATTATTGCGTGATGTGTTCATCCTCTGGGTGTAAAAATATAATGGAGCATAAATAGGAGGTGAATTCAATTTAACTGTCTTCTGTTGAAACGAAAACCATGCGGAGCAAGGTGATCAGACTGGAATAGTTCCAAGTCTATCCATACTGGGTCTTATCCAGGATGATGTATAAGACTGCATGATGGGGAGATCTGTTACATGGCCACTGTGGTCTTACCCATACCTGTAATATTTGCTTGGGACTGGCCAGAGCTTATGGTGTGCTAACAGCCACCTGAGTTGCTTGCCATTAGCGCTGGCAACCCCAGGCATTGCTGATGTGTACCTACCTATCGTTCCTCTTCAGCTTCGCTTTGCAGTGAGTCAGAAGAGGCTGTACAAGGTGACATTTCATATGCTGCTGCATATGTAGCCTTTGGCCTAATCAAAATTGCTGGTGCTTTTTGTGTGACAGAGCATAGCGTCCAAGATAAACTGAGGAGAAGAGATCTGGGTATGCAAGCCTTCATTTAGAAAAGGCATCTTTCATCTTGCTGACAGCGAGGTTCCTGCAGCACTTCGATTGCCCTTTAATTATGTCTGTTTTTCCTGGTTTGTTTGAAAGGCAGATCTTGTTAGAAAAAGGTGCTGTGTGGAAAGAACTTGGCTGTCTCTGCTGCCCTCCCTTGAGGGCACGTAGGAGAGCTGCTGGATTAATTGTCTTTTCCTGCATTATTAAAGTGGAAGGTTGTTTCTTGTACATGTGGACATAGGATGGTGTGTTCCTCCCCAGTTAGGCAAGGAGGGGCACAAGCGGTTGGGTGGTTAAAGCAGACCAATAAGTCATGAGGTCTGGCTTCTTCCCACACTGACTTCCAGTGTGATCCCCAAGGAGGTGCTTTAATCCTTCTGCCTTTGCTATTTTGTTGTGTGCTGCTGGGCCTGCTGCTTGTCTTCACCAAAGGCTGCAGGAAACCCAACCTGGTGTGGGGTGGAGGAGGCTCTGTAGCCTGTTGGGGTGAATGTCATATGGGGGGGAGCAGTTAGGAGCTCTTACCATCTCACAGGTTTCATGCTGTTGGTGTTTTATGTGAAACCCCGCCACTGTGGAGCCACTTGTCTCAATGAGAATCTCAGCTTTCAATGATAATCATAACAATTAAAAAGGCATGAAAAAATCAACAAAAAAGAAAAGGAAAATAAAGCTTGGCTTTGGCTGCAGAGAAAAGCCTGGAAATAGGATTCAAATAGAGACTAAAGGCTTAACTGCCAGACAAGCAAAGTAACTTGAGAACGGGTTTCTAATCCTTTTAGAGAGCTCAGTTTTAAAGAAAATCTGCGTAAGTTTGAGTGTTTGACTCAAGGTTTGTTGGTGCCCAGGCTCTATTTTAAGTGCTGTCTTCATGTCGAATCTTGGGAGGTGAGATGAATGAAGTTGTTTTTTTAAAAGTAACAACAAATCTTAATATAGCTGAGAATGCGGAACTGCCCTCCGAAAAATAGGTTGGACACATGAAAAGGAATCTTGCTCAGCAGGCTGAAGACGCAGAGCAACTTCTGCGGTTACGTTTTTCTTTCTTCTGGCAATTTTGGGGTGGGGATGTAGCTGGTGCAGTCACTGGGCCTTATACTCCTTTTCAAGCACAAGTCAAATCTTCCTGAACAAAACCCACACCTGGCTGAAACTGTTGTAGCCCTGGCTGGAGAAGCTGTTCACTAAAACTCTGGTTTTGCAGCACTTGAGGCAACCTGAAGCTGCTCAAAAGTAGGAGTTACAGGATGGGTAGGGAGAAGCAAGTGATCCTTTTGAACTGACATGGCTTTGTACGGACAGGAGAAGACAAGCTGGCTCTCTGTTGCTTCAGAGAGGTGATTAGGTTTTAGTTGTCATCTCCTGCCTGGAGTCCTGAAGACTTAAATGGCATGAAAATGAAGTCAGCTGTGTAAAGCCAAAGCTAATCAAATGAGGAGACTCTAAAGTAGGAGGATAATCTTTGTTATCTGACAAGCAATCCCAGATTCCCATGGGATGCCTGTGCAGCTCCGCTGTAGTAGCATGTCTCTTGTCATGCTGAGACCAACCCTTCTACCTTCAGCCCAGTGTGCCGCGTGGGCTTTGCAAGGCTCATAGGCCATGAAAACTGAAAACCAGCATTCCCAGAGGAAAAGTGGCACTGCTTGTGAGGGAACTGCGAGGTGGTTGATGCTGCACATTGAGTCCACTGCTGTCCAGTGGTGTGAAACTCAGATGGGGGATTTCACAGAAGTTGGGAGGCTGTGGTGGACCTGCTGGCATGGCTGCTCGGGTGTGTTTTCTCAAAGAACAAGGTCAGTTCTTCATGCAGAAGTGAGGGCTGGGTGTGAATATTCAGGATGAGCAAATAAATTTAAAATGTAATATGTAAAAATATGCAAACACCAGAGTTGATGTTCTTTTAGAAAACAAACTCCCTGCTCAGGGAACACAATTATTCAGGCTGTGCATGCATCTGATTACCAAGCTCCAGAATGCCTGGAAGCGGCTCCTCAAACTCCGTGAAGCTTTCCCCCTGGCGTGTTCCAGTGCTGCAAGCAAAATGCCCTTGTAAAGCTGAAGGCAGCAGAAAGTGAAGGGGGTGGGTAAAAGCTGGCAAAGCCATCATTGGGGTTAGTCTGGGCAAGGTTCAGAAAAGCTTATTTGAAAATCATTTTCCTGGCTATGATTTGTGATGTACTTCATGTTTTCAGAAATGTCACTTTGGCACAGCATGGGTTTGGGATGCTGGGATACAGGCATTGAGCAGAGGCTTGCCTTTGGCACTGATGTCATAGAATCACAGAATCATAGAATAATTATGGTTGGAAAGGACCTGAAGATCATCTAGTTCCAGGGGAACACCTCACACTAAACCATGGCATCCAAGGCTTTGTCCAACCTGGTCTTGAACACTGCCAGGGATGGAGCATTCACAGCTTCCCTGGGCAGCCCATTCCAGTGCCTCATCACCCTAACAGTGAAGAATTTCTTCCTTATATCCAGTCTAAACCTCCCTTGTTTAAGTTTTAACCCGTTACCCTTGTCCTGTCACTACAGTCCCTAATGAAGAGTCCCTCCCCAGCATCCCTATAGGCCCCCTTCAGATCCTGGAAGGCTGCTATGAGGTCTCCACACAGCCTTCTCTTCTCCAGGCTGAACAGCCCCAACTTTCACAGCCCATCATCTTCATATGGGAGATGCTCCAGCCCCCGATCATCCTCGTGGCCCTCCTCTAGACTTGTTCCAACAGCTCCATGTCCTTTATATGTTGAGGACACCAGAACTGTACACAATACTCCAAGTGAGGTCTCACGAGAGTAGAGTAGAGGGGCAAACCTGCTAGTCACACCCCTTTTGATGCAGCCCAGGATATGGTTGGTTTCTGGGCTGCACACTGCTAGCTCATGTTCATTTTCTCATCAACCAACACTCCCAAGTCCTTCTCTCCAGGGCTGCTCTGAATCTCTTTCTGCCCAACCTGTAGCTGTGCCTAGGATTGCCCCAACCCTAGGAAAGCATGCACTTGGCTTTGTTGAACTTCATGAGGTTGGCATTGGCCCACCTCTCAAGCGTGTCAAGATCCCTCTTGACAGCATCCCTTCCCTCTACCGTATCAACTGAACCACACAGCTTAGTGTCATTGGCAAACTTGCTGAAGGTGCACTCAATCCCACTGTTCATGCTGCTGACAAAGATGTTGAACAGGATCGGTCTCAACACCCACCCCTGAGGGCCAACACTCATTACCCATCTCCAGTTGGACATTGAGCTATTGACCACAACTTTTTGTGTGTGGCCATCCAGGCAATTCTTTACCCACAGGGTGGTCCATCCATCAAGTTGATTTTTCTCCAGTTTAGAGACAAGGATGTCACGTGGGACAGTGTCAATCACTTTGCAGAAGTCCAGGTAGATGATGACGTCAACTGCTCTGTCCCTATCCATCATAGAAAGCCACCAAATTGGTCAGGCAGGATTTCCCCTTAGTGAAGCCATGCTGGCTGTCACCAAGCACCTTGTTGTTATTCATGTGCCTTAGCATGCCTTCCAGGAGAATCTGCTCCATGATCCTGCCAGGCACAGAGGTGAGACTGACTGGTCTGTAGTTTTCCAGGTTTTCCAGTTTTATGCTTGAAAATGGGGTTATATTAATCTTTTTCCAGTTGTCAGGAACTTCACCTGACTGCTATGATTTTTCAGATGTGATGGACAGTGGCTTAGCAGCTTCATTTGCCAGCTCCTTCAGGACCCGCAGATGGATGTCATCATGTCCAATGGACTTGTGTACATTCAGGTTCTTAAGATGATTTTGGACATGATCCTATTCTACATGGGGCCAAAGGTCTTCATTCTCCCAGTCCCTGTATTATGATGCTGCTGCATGATCAACAGCGGCTCAGCATTGGCATCAGTGGCTCAGCATCCTCGCCATGAGCTGCAGCACTGAGCAGGGTTATAGAGCTTCGCTCCCATTGAACCCATCACCCTGCTGCAGGGAAGAGTGGCTTTTGAGCTGATTTGCTTTCATTAAGTAGATTAGCTGCTTTAATCTGCTCAAAGTGAGAGGCAGTTGGTCCCAACACAGCAGAGGGGACTTTTACTGGGGAGGGGAAGCTGCAGGGGATAGGTGATGCAGCAGGTCTTTGCTGTGCCCCTTTGCCATGGACAGGTTCACCCCTTCTTCTCCTACCCCTTCTCCACCCCTTTGTACAGATGGAAGAGGGTAAAGGGATGATTGCCCCATCCCCTCATAGATTGCCCCATGCAGGTACACGTGACTGTGCATATGGCCTTAGCCTGAATGTGTTTGCCCTTTCTCAGCTTTTTTTGCATCAAAGAAATGTGGCAGCAAATGGGTAGAATTCCTCCACTGCTGTGCTTTAACTCCCTCCTCAGCTGGAGACAGGTGCAGTTTTCATCATGATCCAAAACACTGATGGACCAGTTGTGCTCCATCTTGAGGCTCTCTACTGCTGTCTCCAACTGCAGGTTAACGTCATCTCTGCTCCGTGTTTATGTTCCGCTGCTACCCTCGTGCATAGGGATAGGATGCTTCTGCCTCCACACAGAGGAGCCAGGAGCAGAGTTGTGATGCAGAAGCTGGAATCCCAGCCCTGAGCTCTGACCGCTCCACCTGCTGCCACTGCCCTCCATCACTGCCTTTTATTTCTTGCTGCACTCCAGTTTTGGTTGTTGGGCCTTTTTTGTTGCCCAAGGAGAAAAGGATCATGCAAATGATTTGCCCCAAGGGATTTCTGGAAGCTGTTTAAGCCAGCAAATGCTGTCTTCTCCACAGCTGTGCCATACAACTCAGTATGCTCATGAATTTCCCCTCCCCTAAGTGCAGGAAGGGGCTGACAGATGTTAACACACAATCAGTGTCTCAGGAGAGAGGAATTAAAGCCACACTGGACCCTTGGAAGACACACATTAGTGTCAGAAATTTCTAATCAATCAGCTCAGAGTCTCCTGGGGTCAGAAGCCTCTTTGAAATTCAAATGGGGAATGGCTCCTAATGGGTTTTATTTTGATTGCTATAAATTGATTAGCGTTAAGATAAACAAGTTTTGTTTCCTTCTGAAAGCTCTAAATACGCTCAGGGGGCAGGGGCAGGGGGAGAGAGAAGCAGTGGAATCTGATTGCTTCCCATTAGGACATCCTCACTTAGCTTCCAGCCCATCACCTGTTTGCACCAGGCTAAAGGCGGTGAACTGCTTTTCTGGAGCAGGATATAGGTTAGAGGGGAAGGTGTGAGCATCCTCCCTGGTTTTCCAGGGTGGGATGTGAGAATGGAGCTTGGTTCTGGAGGGGATTGGTGCAAGTGCGGTGGAAGGTGTAGCTGTGTTTGAGGAACACGCATGGATTTGAGGCTGGTTCAGCCTACCAGCTGCCATGCGACTGGGAGATCCTCCTATGCAGGAGCATACTCACTACTGTGACTGTCACTGTGTCCCCAAGACTCCATCTTTACAGCTTGCATTAACTCTGTATAACCCCATGTGTATTCCCTATGCCTGTGTGTGCTCCCTACAGCCCCACGTGTACTGCTACAGCCCAGTGTGTTCTCCTTGAACACACTACAATGGTGTGTGCTCCATACAGCCTGCATGTGGTCCCAACAGTGTGTGATATGTACAGCCCCATGTGTGGTCGCTACAGCCTGTGTGTGCTCCCTACAACCCATGTGTGCTGCAGTACAACCCACGTGTGATGTCTACAGCCCAGTGTGTGCTCTCTGCAATCTATTCACTTCCTAAAGTCCATGTGTGCTCCCTACAGCCTGTGTGTGCTCATACAGCCCCTGTGTGTGTGTGTGCACAGCCCGTGCCTGTGCTCCATACAACTATATGCGTGCTCCCTACACCATGTGTGCTGCCTACAACCCGTGTGTGGTCCATATAGCTGGTGTGTGCTCCTTACAGACCATGTGTGTGCTCCCTGGAGCACCGTGTGTGATGCCTACAGCCCCATGCATGATCCATACAGCCCATGTGTGCTCCTCCCTTTCAGCCTGTGTGTGCTCTGCATGACCCATATGTGCTCTGCACAGCCCCATGTGTGCTCCCTACAGTGTATGTGTGCTCCTTATAGTCCATGTGAGCACCCTACAGCATGTGTTTCTCAATACAACTCATCTGTGCTCCCTACAGCCCATATGCTCTCTACAGCCCCATCTGTACACCCTAATGTGCCTGTATGCGCTCTCTACAGCCTGGGTGTCCTCCCTGTAGCCTGTGTATGCTCCCTGCAGGCTCTGTGTGCTCTCTGCAGTGTGAGTGTGCTTCCTACAAGCCATGTGTGTGCTCCTTCTAACCCGTGTGTTCTCCTACAGCTCATGTGTGCTCCCTGTGACCTGTTTGTGTTCGCTGTATAGCCCCGTGTGCATTCCATACATTCCCTTATGGGCTCCCTAAAGTCACCCCTGGGCTTCCTACAGATGCTGTGTGCTCTCTTCAGTGCCTGTGTGCTCCTTGCAGCCTTTGTGTGTACTCCTTTGTGTGTATGGTCTTTCTTTGTGTTCTGTGCACCTCCATCCCTGTAGGTGTTCAAAAGAAGTGTAGATGTGGGGACATGGTTTAGTGCTGGACTTGGCAGTGCCAGGTTAATGGTTGGACTTCATGATCTTAAGGGTCTTTTCCAACCTAAATGATTCTGTGATTCTGTGATGCTGTCTCCTAGTACCTTTTCAAGGATGAGGGTGTCAGCACATCTCGTCTATGGGGTGTGGATGTCTGTGGGTACCAGTTTTAGGGAGTGCTATGGGTGAGTGCTGGGCACCACTTGGCTCCCTGACAGTGGCACAAGGATGGTGTCCAGAAACGAGGGATGTGGTAGATCAGAGGTGGTGCTGGGCTGTTCTGGTGTCATGGTCTTGCTGCTAGGTGGGCATGGAGACCTCGTGGCTGTGTCTGCACTGGGTGGTGGTGAAGATCTCAGTGTTGGTGATGGTGAGGATCTCACTGCTGGTAGTGGTGAGGGTTTTGCTGTTGGTGAATGCATCTCTGCTGGGAGGTGATGGGAGGCTTGGATGTGCCCTCGGAGGGAGTGACCGAGGCGTGCTCTGCTGTGCATGAAGCCCACAAGACAGGCAGTTCATATTTCTGTACTGAACAGGGAGCTGACAGTAATGAACAGCTAATTAACATCACAGGGCTCGATGGTTGCAGTGTCAGCGTCCCTAATTAGTCTCGCACTAATCTGCTTTAATTAACTGTCCCTGTCGCGGTTTTAATTTAATTTTCAGCTCCAGACCAGAGAGAGCAGTGTGTGAGCATCTGGGTTCCAGTACCACAACACTGTACTGGGATGCACTGGCAGGGTAGCTGTGGCCAGCCGGGCACCCCAGCGCAGGAGAGAAGCACATCTCCTGTGCTCCATCTGCTTGTGCTTTCCCAGGGAGGAGCAGCCACTGCTGCATGACCCCAGCCATAATGGTCCCATGTCTATGGCCACCTCCAAGCCAGGCTGTGCTGGTTGGACATTGGACCACAGATGAGCTGAGCATCACATCATTAGCTGACCTCATGCTTTCACACTGCTGCTTTGCCTGTGTCAGGCATATTTTATGGCATAGAGAGCTCCTATCCTTTCCTTGTTTTGGTGTTGGGAAAGCATGGGGTTGTCCATGATGTTTGTGCCTGCTCAGGATTACCAGTCATTGTCTTGAGGAGTAACCAGGAATGTGCTGCTTTGTGTGAGGTCTCCTTAAGACAGGGACACAAGAAGCTGGGTGCTGCGCCTTGCTTGGCCAACAGCTTTGGAGGGCCCATGGCCTTCATGCTCCTTGGTATCTCTGCGTTTGACTTCAAGCATTTTCATACCAGGAGCTCCTGGTGCAGAGCAGGACACTGAGGACTTCTCTCCTTATCAGTTTTTCAGTATCTCCTTCCTGCAGGGAACATCCCCTGCACCTTATGTTAGACCAGCTAGAGACCTAAGAGCTGGAGCAAAGCCAGCAGCAGAGCACTTGGGGACCAATGTGGGATCAGAGCAGGCTCAATGTCCTGCTGTGAGGAGTGTGAGGGTTCCCCATCTGTGTATGGGAGGATAGGCAGAGAACAAGCTGGGGAGACACTTACTGATGGTTTCCCTTGGGAGCAGATGCAATCACAAGAACAAAAGCAGCAGGGAAAGGAGGAGGAGAAGATGGGCAGGAAGAGCCTTAGCATCCTAGACATGCTGTGAGGAGCTTGTATTTAGTCCCAGTAGAGTTGCTGTTTGCACAAAAGGATCTGTTTGTCCTGCCAAGCAAAGCTCTGCCTTGAAAGCTGCTGCATGCCCTTGCCTCCCACACTGCTTTTCCATGGAAAACCAGGCTCTGTATTGCAGATGGGATCAGAAGGAGCAGGGGAGAGGAGAAGACATAGACCTTTCCATGAGTAGTATGGAAGCTAGAGTTCTGCTCATGCAGCTCTAACAATAGGCAATTCCTTGTTAACATCCCTACTCTGCAGCGTGTACTGTGCTGGAATGATGGGTGCAGATGTGTCAGGGTGGGAAACTTTGGGGTTTTGCACACTCAGTGAGAACTGCAGCAGGAGTGGGCTAAGCACGCACCCCGTGCTCCAGCCCAGCTCTGCTTTCCCTTCTCTGCTCCAGAACAGCATCCTTCATCAGGCAGCGCACAAATCTTCTCAAACATGAGCATCTCCCCATGGGACCTTCTCAGGGGGTTGTGTTAATCTGTAAGAGCAACTGGGGCCTTTAAAGTGGGAGTTCATGCTTGGCAGCATCCCATGGAGCTGCATAGTCCTGAGCTTGGCTTGCCTGTCTGGATTAGCAGGGGCTCTGCCATCTGTCCTGCTCTCAGTCCTGGCTGGAGCTGCTCCAGGTGCCTCACACTTTGATGAAAACCTCTCTCCAACCACAGCCTCTGCTCCAAATAACTCAGCTGCTTCCACCTAGGCAAGCATGGATGCCTTCCATGGTCCTCTGCAGACAGAGGAAATCCTTATGTCAGCTGGAGCCATACTGGGAGCTTTAGGAGCAGCTAGCCTTGGGGCAATGCAGTGAAGGTCCCTGGAGAAGGGCTTTTGGGACCCCTCAATGACTGGGCAGTCTATGGGTTAAGAAGCCCAAATCTATGCTCTTATAGGGCTGCTGAGGGATCAGGCAGTTGTTGGTTGTACCACGCTGCCCATGTGCAGTTCTTGCATCACATCACAGACTGACGCAGCCTTTTGGGGAGTTTCTGCCTTACCCATCTGAGGATCTCCCTGAAGTGCTGCTGCAGCTTCATGCAGGGCTGTCACACACAGCTCATTCCCTGCAGCAGCTGCTGTGGTTTTCAGCCTTTCTTCTCTGTGGTATGAGGCACTGAGAACCACTTCTTGGAGAACGGGGCTGGGAGGATGCTCAACCTCACCAGCGCGCCAGGTATCTCCTATCCCACTCTGCAAAGTGACCAGTGAACCAGTGAAACCCCACAACACAAAGAAAATAAATCAGGGGACTCTTATTTGATGTCATGCTTTTACCCCTGACAGTGCTGCCATCATCTTAGCAAAGAGATCTAAGCATATCTTACACTTGAAAACCACACACCGCAGTGGTACCCATGTGTCTGATCCCCTGAGTGGTCTCACAGCGGTTGGTTTCATAACCACCAGCACTCGCATCACAGAGCTTTTCCTTGGTTGGCTCTTAAAGCTCTTGGGTACAAGTTATCTAATCCTATCTGGTATTGGGAGCTATCACTGATACTCTCCCTGCTTTCAGAGGTAATGGGAAATTTTAATGCTGGTTATGAAACAATCCATTATGCATCCACTATTATTATGTCTTCCTGTCTTTAAGTGTCACAGTACACAATTTTGCCATCTTTCCTATGGTTTCACTTTTCTGTCATTCTTGATTGCTGTTACAGTCCCTGTTTTTTCCACTGCCCAGTTTAGCTGCTCTTATTTTCTATTTTGTGCTTACCAATTTAAAGCCACTGCTGCCAGTGTGTGACATTTTAAGATACGGGGTTTTTTGTACTCCTTCACTGTAATTTCTTGGACAGAATTATTTTGTATTGAAAATTAGAAGTAGCATTTTTGGGGGGGGGGGGGCAGCAACACTTTTGGTTGTCATTGTGGTTTGGGTTTGGGCTTTTTATTCTCTTTTGAGGCAGTTTCGGTTCTTATTCACAATGGTTTGCTTGTACTTTGTGTCCTTGGTGGTTTTGCTGGCATCTCTGGGAACGTGTTCCATGCTCCTCCTGCATGCCCAGTGCTGGCAACAAGCTCTCAAGCACAGTGGGAGAGCCCTGGCAATCTGGGAAGCTAGGGAAGACCCCTGATTTACTGGGAGTTACTTTTTAATGCACAGAGGCAGGAACCGAGTTCAACTTCCATGCATCGGAACCAGCATAATCCCAACCTTGTGTTTGAGCAGCCTCACATCTTTCCCGTGTCAGGTTTGCTTGCGCTGCCTTTCCAAGGCCTCTCTGCTTTCCAGTGGGAGTATGAAAATCTGAGAGCATGGAAGTATGAAATCTGGTGGAAAAGAGCTTTCAGGTGTGGAAGGTGCATTTTGATGGATGCAGGCAAACTCCATCCAAATAAGGGGAATTACGAGCTGTTGAGAATTGCCTCTTCCCATCTGTGTTCTCTGTCAGTGCATGCTTGGCTCGCAGGTCCTGCCATACAGCACTGCTCCTGATGCATATGGATGGATAATTATTTGCTGCTGCTTTTCCCTCATCAGAGCATCCTTTCCGAGAAAGTTATCAGTGAAATGAGAGCCAGGGGAGGACCTGGAGTTCAACCTTCTCCTTCTGATGTTGATCCCTCACGCCCCTCGATGCTGCACAGACAGCACTACCAAACTGACACATTGAGTACAGAGGGAATGCTGATGGTGGAAATTGTTCCTGGGTATTTATTCAGCGGTGAATTGCAGTTGTTACAGACGTGCACAGCAGGGAGGCTTTATAAAGGATTTCCTAGAAAATAATGTATAAAATCCCTACTTTAACTTTCACATGCGCATCCCTGGCACATGGTGTGTCCACGCTGCTGTTTCTTCATGTGCAGGGTGGAAAGAGTTGGGGGTTTTGGTATAGTCATACTTCCTTGTGCAACCCTGCATTGTATTGCCAGCTCCCTATCAAAAATACTTGTGTATTACAGAGCCCTTGCTTGGGCTTCTGTGCTCTCTCCAAGTGCCTGGTTCAGCACAGAAAGTGCTTAGTGTGTCAGTAGTGTGTCAGAAAGGTTGAACGTAGCTGGGGTGAAACCATAGCAATGTGGTTAAGATCTTATTATCCCCTGAGTTGGTGATGCCACAGGACAGGTTGAGCTCAGATGAGGTTGCAAACCCACAGCAACCTGGATGTCCAAATCAGATCCTGGGCATCCAAGAACCCTGAACACAGTGGCAATGCCAGCAGGGGATGACCCTGCTACACAGCCATCCACATTCCCAAAAATCTATCAAATAAGGGGAAACATGAACTCTTCTCAAGAGGTTTTGTTTGCCCTTCTTTTATCTTTCTCCCCACTTCCCCCTCTCCTATTGCTGGTTCACTCAGTGATAGCCCATGAGTGCACAGCTGCCAGTTACTGCATCAGCCAGTGCTCTCCCAAATCCTATCTGTTCTATGCCATGATCACGCACATAAGCACCGCAGTCTAGGAGCTGGGAAGGGTTGTGGAGGCTATTCAAGTGATTTTATTCCTGCCATTTCCCAAATTTCTAGCACTCAGGTTGTAATGCTTCAAAAACCTTCTCTCCCCATTGCAAAGCCTTCTGATTACAGTTACTTTTTGTGGTTTATTTTATCACCAGCACTCAGATAGCATTCTGACTGCTTCTAAATAATGCTGCAGACAGACTATATAAATGAGGATGAACGCAGTGACAGACCCCAGGGCTCTAGCTGTGCCCTCTCTAGGGGAGGAGAAATGGCTCATGGTCAACTTGCCAGTCCCAACATTCCTTCTCCATCCCTGGCTTAAAGCTGGTATTGCCCCTGCAGGGATGAAGGTCTCAGAGGCTGGCTGTACATCCCTCCTCTCCTCTGGAATACGGTGTTTTAATGGAGCCCTGGCTTTTTAGCAGATCATGTGCCTGGAGCTACAGCAGTTTTGGTTTCTTTTTGGAGTTCCCTTCATAGGCTGAAAACCTGGTGCTTCAAAATCCACTGCACCACATTGCGGCAGCAGCTCATTGGGGAAGCCTCGAAGATGTTCAAGGCCCAGAACTGTGCCTGTTTGGATGTGAGTGAATCACATGTGGCAGGGACAGATGGACTTCAGAAATGGAGCTGGAGTCACAGGCTGGCACAGTGGTCCATCAAGTGTGCATGGTGACAGCAGCAAGGGATTCTGCTTTGAGGAAGGGAACCATCACTTTTGACTGTGACTGATTTAGCAAACTCTGTGAATTTAAGCAAAGTGAAAAAGTGAGTTTTCTCCCCAGGCTGCTCCTTCAAACAATGGCTTGACCTTTGTGCTCCTGGTGTAAGTGGCTCTTTTTTGCCTTCAGGCCAGTAGCATGTTTGTGTAACCCCATTCGCTGTGCTCATATGGTCATCTGGGATGTGGTGGTGCATCAAGCAGGGGGCAAGCTGGGCATCCAACAGCTTGTGAAGTGGAAGCTGTATTGGTGTTGGGCAGCTAGAGTGACAGGAAAGCACATCAGTCCCTTGGAGCAGGTCTTGACTGTCTCTAAGGATGTAGATCCCTGCACCTTTCTGAGCCCTCCTTCCAATACTTCATTGACCTCCCACATGGTGGAAAATGCTCTCCTTGTGTCAAGCTAGAATTTTCCATGTGCCACTTTAAGCCTTGTCCTGCCTCTGAGGGTCTGGCTTCATCTTCCTTACACCCTCCTGTTGGGTCACTGAAGGCAGCAGTAGGATTTCTCCTTTGCCTTCTCTTCTGCAGGCTCTGACCCTCAGTTTTAACTTGCTCACAATACAGCCTGGGTCTGTTCCAGTGGCTGCCGATGCTGCTGCTCCAGTATTTTCCTTGTGCTGGGGAGCCCCAAACTGCAACAGTGCTTCACGCATTCCTGCCCAGTGCCAGAGCAGTTGGGAGCTGATTCTCCTTCGGTTTTGCCCTTCTTAAGCATGTAAGCAGACTTGGGGGCATTTTGGGATGTGAAGGTGGATGGTGTGCAGCCACGCTGGGAGATGTGTGACCTCCCTTGCCATGCAGTGCTGCCTGCCTACATCTCTGCTCACTGCAGGCTGGGAATTAAAGTTACTGTGCAGCTACACCCCAGTGATTTAAACCACCATCACTGACCATTCTTATCCAGCCCTTATGCCAGCTCCACTCAGCACCTAAGGCTGACAAAGAGCAATGTTGTCATCTGGAAAGCGGCTGCTGGCATTTAACCAGCTGGCGTGTTTGAAACTTGTCTAAACTGGGTGCTAAGCAGCATTAGAATGTAAGGATTAAGCGTGCCCACTCGCAGTGTTCCTGGCCACCTCCACATGGAAAAGCTGCTTGTGCCCTGAAAGAGCTCCCCTGGGAGGGGGACTGCAGAGTGCCTGCTTGAGAGGGAGAGGAGAACAAGGGGTGGAATGGCCCTGGTGCTGATGCTGTGGGAAGTCAAGTCAGAGCAATCTGGGAATAGCACTGTCAACACTTCTGCATGCTGGCTGTAGAGGTTGGAGTCTCTAGGTTAGGTAGGGATGTCCTTCAGAGACCTGATCTCTGCAACCCTGACTGGGAAACCTGCTCCTTCAACATCTGCGATAAGGGAGTTAGGTTGAGACAGCCACTGAGCATCCACAGATGCAGTTGGAGTCCCTGGAGGTGGAGGCACAAGTCCACTTGGGTGTCTGACCTGGGCTCTGCAACCCTGACTGGGAAACCTGCTCCTTCAACATCTGCGATAAGTGAGTTAGGTTGAGACAGCCACTGAGCATCCACAGATGCAGTTGGAGTCCCTGGAGGTGGAGGCACAAGTCCACTTGG
>JBCJKH010058199.1:31343-53598 GCA_039877255.1 Loriculus beryllinus
TTAGATTGGATATAAGGAAGAAATTCTTTACTGTGAGGGTGCTGAGGCACTGGAATGGGTTGCCCAAGGAAGTTGTGGATGCTCCATCCCTGGCAGTGTTCAAGGCCAGGTTGGACACAGGGGTTTGGAGCATTCCCCTTTAAGACTCCCTGTGGTGGGTTGTGGAGGCTGAACCAAGCTGACCGGGTAGGTAAGAAATTCCAGGCGTGTTTCCTTGACAGCCAAATCCCATCCCACTGATGGATGCGCCGCCCAGAGCCGGTCGGCGAGGGGGCTGCAGGTGTGGATCCCACTGGTGCCGCATCTGCCTTGCCAGCTGCTTGCACTTCTGAGGGTGCCTGCAGGGACATGACCTGGAGAACCCTGGGAAGCTGCAGGGGGATTTGCTGGGAAGCCTCCAGTGCAAGGGCTCAGCCCTATTGAGAGCTGCAAGTGTTTGGGTGAGGCTGTTCCTTCCCCGGCGTGGTTCTGGCTGCCAGGCTGGTGATGCTCTTGCAGGAGAGCAGGCAACTGTGACTGCCTTGGCCCAGGCTGTGCTGCAGGGTCAGTTTGTGATGACCACCATCAGTTTCGTGGTGTCCAGAAGAGCTGTGCAGTTGTCCTGGTCTTTGGAGCTTGTTTGGGCTGAGCTGAGCACAGTCTGGTGAGGAGGCTGGGGACTGTTTGTCCTTTGTAGGGCTTTACAGCATGCTCTTTTGGGGGAGCTCCCAAAGCAGGGCATTACTCTGCCCTGCCCAGTCATCTCCAAACCTCTGTCACACACCAGTACTAAGGTCCCATCACAGCCCCATGCTGCCCTGTGCTGCCCCTGTGCCCATGGACCAAGTGAAAGGTTGGATGATGGTGGGAGTAAGAGGTGACCTCTTGTATCATGCAGGTGGTGGTTAGCTGCAGACAGGCAAGATGCAGCATAGACATCCTTGTCTGGGGGTTGTATCTGAACGAGCCCTGGGCTGAAGCCAGGAGGCAGATGGGGCTGCTTAGAGGGCACCTATAGAGAGCACTGTTGTAGGGGATGTTGGTTTTGGAGTCCTGGCACCACTGCCTGTGAGGTGGTACCTGTGTGCTGTGAGATGATGTGACCCAGCTATCTCTAGTTGCTGGTGAGGTGCAGGAGGTTGGTCCAGTCAATGGTATAGGGACCTATCTAAAAGTAACTGAAGGATGTTTTCAGTGGTCTGTGTCATCTGCTTTGATTTCTATCCTGGGGATAATGATGGGGTTAAACATGAACATGTGTATTGTGGCTTCCTTTACAGACAACTCTTTAATCCACATTGCAGAAGCCAGATGAGCACATTCCCCTTCAGTTAATATCATTTAACCCTGTTTTCCCTTCTGTAGTTCTACCCTGTGCTCTCCAAATGCTGTCAGAATTGCTGGCAATGACAGCACCTGGCAATGGGATTAATTGCTTATTTCAAGTATGAGGTAACAGTGTAGGCTGTTAATTACATTTATCAGGAGGGAAACTGGAGGGCCTGGGTGGCCCTAGGAAGGATGAGTGTAGAGATGTGGCACCTGGAGGTTCCAAGATCCTATTTAGCAGCCAGCTCCAATGTGAAGGCCAAGGAGGCTGGATTTTACTGCCTGCCTTCTACACTGCACATTGCAAGGCAGGATTGAGTCTTCTTCCCTCCAGCACTATAGTGTCCAGGCTGAAGATGCCATGGCTGAAGTGGAAGCAGATCCAAAAGGCAATGGGCAGCATTGCTCCTTTGGGCGGTCCAGAGGCCAGACTCCTGCTAAGGTGACAAACACCATCGTGTGGAGGCCTGGGGATGGGAACAAGCAGAGAATGGGCAACTTCTGCAGGTGAAACAAAGTGAGACGCATTTGCATGCAGAACTTAAACCAAGGGTCAGGGTGTGAAGGACAGAAGGGAGAAGAATATGGGAAAAGTGACTATGTTATTACAACATCCACCTCATTTTGCATGGTTGATGAAAGGAAAAAAGGGCAGATTCAGAGCTGGTTGGACATAATAATCTCCTGCACTGGACAACATTGTCAGTGCCCTCACACACAGCATGAGCAGTAGAGACCTAGAAATGCTGGTAGAGGAGGCTCTGTGATCTGGGTCCAGCCTTCCACTTGCAGCAGGACTGCCACCAGCATTAGCTCAAGACAGCCACAGTGTTTAGCTGACTCTCCTGCAAGGAAGGAGCTGCACCACTGTGACCTGCACCATCCTTTGGAGAAGGAGCTTTTCCTGCTGCCCTCCCTGAGCTTGTGGTCCTTGTCCTTTGATGCAGAGAAGTGTTTGCATCTGTGTTTGCATCTGCCCTGAGACAGCTGCATCTGCAGTGAGTTGCCCCCCTTACCCCAGGTAAGCCATCCCAGCTCTTTGCACCTCTCCTTGTATACCTTGTGTCTCAGGGCTGCCTATTTGATGACTCTGTACTGGCCTCTCATTCCTTATACTGCCCTTGAACTGGGCAACCACAAACTAACTGTGGCAGCATCCCCAGTGCCTGGCAGGGGAAAACACTTCCCTCGAGGTGCTGGCCACAGTGCTCCTGGTGTGGCCCAGGACACGTTTTCTTTATAAGAGCAAATCTCTGTCACCCACTTGGCATGGGGTCAGTGCAGGGGGAGTCCCGTGGCGCGTGGCCAGGGGAGCCAGAGGCTTGTGTAGGGTTTGTGGTGTGATTTGGATGCCAGTGGGAGCAGGGAGGGCTGTGGGAGAGGCAAAGCACGGGGGAGGGCAAGAGGCAAGATGTGGCTGAGGAAACCAGAGCCAGGGATGCTGCCAACGTCAGGCTGCAGCGCCAGCCTGCCTGCCCCCTGCCTCCAGCCCCGAGGGAGAAGAGAGGCAGCTGGGAGATAAGGTTGGGGGTTTAAGACTCTTGGCAGATCCCGACTGACAGAGCCAGGGCTGCCTGTTTTCCATCAGCCGTTAAAAACGCCTTGCTCAAGTGGAAGGAGCCTTGCTGCCAGGAGGAACAAAAGCCAGGCGAAGGGAGCCGAGGAGAGCCCTTCATCAGAGCCATTAGCACCGACTGAAGGTGCCGTTTCGGAAACCTTTATTGCAAGAGAGAGCTGTTTGCTCTGAGCTCTTTGCAGAGCTGGTCTGGGGTGGGCTCTGAAAGCCAGGGCAGGTTTTGATGCAGAGGAGATTGGAGCCTGCTCAGCTCACACTGGATTACGTTGGTTGGAGAAAGGCAGCGAACCCTTCTGTGGCCCCTCTTGTACACTGCATCAAAGGCTCTTCCTTCAGGCTGAGCTACAGGATGCCTTTCTCCACCAAGCTGCAATGGGGTAGGCAGTGCTGTTGGAGGAAGGGCAGGAAGCCTCATGCCAGCACTGCCTCCAGCAGCAGATGCTGTGGAAGTGGCCTTCCCTCCCAGATCCATGGTGTGGTCCTGCTGCAGGGGAGGGCAGGACCATTCATGGGTTCCTATCCATGGCATTCCCTTCCCAAAGCATGTGCATTGCCAGGCATGGCCAACCTTCTGTGTCCTGGGAGTGGGTGGGTGGGTGGGAAATAAGGACACCTGGTGCTGGTGAGGTGCTCTGAATCTTGTTTGAGAGAGCTACCAGTGCTCTTAGCAAACCCACTGCTGTCTCGAAGCTGTGCTCTGGTGAGGGAGGCAGCCATCCATGCCTGTGTGCAGCAGTGAGGCAATTAAAGGTCCATATGTTTCCTGTGAGCCCCTATTAGCATCCTCCGATTGGTGCTGGAGATGCAGGAACCCACCACGTGGGAAGCTGCAATCCCCCCTGCTTCAGTGATGGGGCCAAAACCACTGTCACCCTCCTGGGATGAAGGATGCTCTGACAAAGTAATAATCTCTGTGCTTTCAGTGTTTCAATTCCCTCTTCTCAAGCAGCAGTTTCTGAGGATGCTCTGCCTCTGCCCTTGTTGCAAGTCTAAGGGGAAGCAACGTGACCCAAAGCTGCTGTCTCCAACTGGGGCAGAAAACTGAGGTGTCCTCATGTCTTCCAGCAAGTGATGGGAACATCCAGGCTGTTCAAACAGGAGAGGGTTTAGCCCGTGCCTGAAGACTCCAGGTCTGGAAACAAGACATTGGGTGGATTCCAAATTAAAAGCTGTTTTCTCTCAGAGCAGAAGATGCAGAAGTATTAAACTGCAGCCATTGGCCTGTGCCAGGCCAAACCTGGAGAGTGTTTTTTATCCCTTGGGGCCAGTTACTAAATCTCAGCAGCCTCACTTTTTTGTTGTATCTGTGTCTTGATGCAGAAACTGCCTTACAGGAAAGTTGTTATTCTTAAAATAAGCCTCAAGAAGCTGAAAGAGGCCTGTGTCTTTAAATGCCTTTGATCAAATGACTTTGTATTACACCCTGGATGTCACACTAGTTCCATTTTGTGTGTTGGTCTTACCATGCTTCAAAAACCAGTATTAGTACCTGGACCCTGTTACCATATCTGCTACAGAGCCGACAGCACTTCTTTGTAACAGAGAACTATGTATCCATCACCTCTCCCAGCAGCTTAACACCCTCTGAGATGGGTCTGTACCAAGGGACATGTTGGGAATAGGGTCAGAAATAGAGTCAAATGCATGGCTGATAGGGGACAGCGAGGGTGGAGGGATCCAGGAACATGAGGAGAAGCCAGGTTTTCAGCAGTTCTTTGTAGGAGGTAGGAGAGCATTTTGCAAGCAGGAAAGCTTGATGGTATTTTTCTGTAGAGCTTTTCTCATTGGAAACTCAAGATAATTTTGAAGGAAGGGAGATGAAAACTGGCCTCACCTCTTTTTCTTTCCCTCCAAAGGAAAAAAATAGCTATTTCTGAGCCCTTCTCTTGCTTCCAGCAGCCCTGAGTGCATGTGTTTCCCAGGCTGTTTCTCTGATCTTCCTCATTCCTGAATGCCTTGGCAACGAACTGAAGGAGAAGTTTGTTTAACTCGTTTTGGTGCAGAAACCACCTGCTTACCCCCAGGCTCTTTGTGCTGCATGGGAAATGAGCAGCGGCAGAAAGTCGCGACCGAGAGCCGTGCGGATAAATGCTTAAAGCCAAGCTTGTGCTATGGCATTGGTGATCCCTTGACTTAGAATGGACTTTGTGGTGTGTAAAGCTTTGCAGTGATGTTTTTAGCTACCTGGGGTACTGTATTTCACATCGTGGTCCAGCCTTCAGCACTCATCTGCTGTAGGCAACAATGCGTGCCCATGCCACCCTCACCAACCCTGCATGGCTGAACACACGTATTTGAGCTGCTGTTGCTACTGGAGCATCTTCTTTATCTCTGAGTGGTTTAGAGGTCTGAGCCCCAGTGGAGGTAGACTCTAGCACGCTGCTACCAAGTAGTGGTACTCTAGCTATGATACCAAGTAGTGAAGACAAAGACTGGCAGTGGAGAGCTGCAAAAAAGACCTCATGAGACAGTGCGACTGGGGAATGAGAAGGTAATTGGAATTCAATAGGCTTGAGGTGGTGCAAATAGGAGAAAATAACCCCAAACTTCACACAAACACACACAGAGATATTCTGAGTTGGCTCAGTGTCTCTAAGGAATGAGACCCTGGGGCTCTAGTGAGTAGTCCAGTTGATACATTGGTGGTTAAAGAATAATTTGGACACTTAATGATGGGAAAAGAGTAGAGAATAGAATAGAGAATGTTGTTATGCAGCTTGCTGAGGCATGACAGAGATTTGTGCAATCCTAGAGGTCATGGAGAAGATGGATTGCAATTGAGTGTTCATTGCCACTGCAGGTGTGAAGTTGCATCAAATGAAATAGCAGCTTCCAAGCAGAAGGCAGCAGTTCCTTCATGCAGCCCGTGGTTGCACCTCGGGGCTCTGTGCCGCGGGATAAAAGGGGTGCAAAGCATTTGCATGGAATAAAGAAAGGACTGGAAAAATCACTGGAAGAAACATCCCACAAGAGATGTTAAATGCAAAGAGCCTGCCTCTTAGAAACTCTATATAGGCTATAGGCTGTTGGAGGGTGGGGAGGTATCATGGCCAGTGCATGTGCCTGGATTGTGCCCTTCTGCTTCGGTGGTCACTGTTGGTGACCGTGGTCTAACTTGGTACCTCCGCTTGCATCTTATGTGGCAACGGCTCAAAATCCCCTTTGCATCATAGGACTCCATGCGTGGTCCCTGCTCTGCCCTCATGGCTGCGGAATAGCAGGAGGAGATGCATGTGTGTGGACCTGATGTCTGCAGGCAGCGCAGGCAGCAGCTCCTGCCTCCTCAGTGCCTGAAAACCACTTTGTTCACTTCGGTTTGTCAGTTTTGGCTTCGAACTCTGCAGAGCCTCAAATGGTGTTTCCTGGCAGCATCACCAGGCTCCGGGCATCCCCACCAGCCCCGATCCTCACCACTGCTCTTGGTTCTCTTCCAGGCTGCCCATCGGGGACATTTAAGGCCAGCCAAGGCGATGAAGGATGCGTCCATTGCCCCATTAACAGCCGGACAACTTCAGAAGGGGCCACCAACTGCGTGTGCCGAAATGGATATTACCGGGCAGATGCTGATCCTATCGACATGCCGTGCACCAGTATGTGAGCTCTAGGCAACCTGGGTGGGGGGCTGCACGTGGCTGGGAAAGGAGGTGCTCGTCAGTCAAAGGCATCTGCCTCAGTGGGGTTTTGGAGGAGTTTTGGGGGCTCAGATCACCTTGTCCAGAGGAGCCTCACAGACATGGGTCTTTCTTCCCTTGAGACAGTCTGTGCTTGCAAACATTGCATGTGCAGAGAGGATGGAAATTTGGGTTGTTTTGTGCTGTTCTAGGAAGTGCAGGGTTTCACTGTAGGGCTGTACTCTAACCTGCGCCTTGGCATGAAGGACATGAGTGCAAAGGCCAGAAATCAGGAATGCTATGAAAAACAACTGGTGAATTTTGCCAGGGATGTCACTTAATCACATCAGCCTGGGTTAGGAGGACAGGTTTTGTTCCCACTTTTGCCTTTGGGTATCCAGCTTGCTGCGCATCCCTGACACCAAGAGAAGCATCCAGCTCAGTGCATGCCCACTTCAGAGTCCTGTCCAGGGATGGGGAAGAGGAGGGGGTGCAGATGATCCTATAGTGATGAGCAGCGCTCTGGCTCTTACACCTTTCTGTCTATTCCCTTTACAGCTATCCCATCTGCCCCCCAGGCCGTCATCTCCAGTGTGAACGAGACATCTCTGATGCTGGAGTGGACCCCACCACGAGACTCGGGGGGCCGGGAGGACCTGGTCTACAACATCATCTGCAAGAGCTGCGGCTCTGGCCGTGGGGCATGCACACGCTGTGGGGACAATGTGCAGTTTGCCCCACGCCAGCTGGGCCTGACGGAGCCCCGCATCTACATCAGTGACCTGCTGGCCCATACCCAGTACACCTTCGAGATCCAGGCAGTGAATGGAGTCACCGACCAGAGCCCTTTCTCCCCGCAGTTTGCATCGGTGAACATCACCACCAACCAGGCTGGTAAGACCTGGCCCCGTGTCTCCCAGCAGACCTCTCCAGGAAGGGCTGGTGGGCAGTGGTCTCCTGGTTGAGAGGCAGTGGGTGAAACCCTGTGGGGTGAGCAGAGCTTGAAGGGTTGGGGTGAGATGGGGCATGGTGTTGCTTGCTCTGCAGGTGGGTGATGGCCAAATTGCATGGGCCTGGCAATTTCTGGATGAAGCCCGAAAAACACCTCTTAGTTTCCATGAAAAGGTGGGGTGAGTTGCAGGCACAGCTGCAGTGCTCACTGTTGCTGGTAGCTTTGCTGCAGCCCCTGCTGCTGCTCTTGTTTCTTAAGGAGGGAAGGTAACATTAGCTCCATCATTTTGACACGAGCTGCAATCTCTGTTCTGACTGCAAAGAAAGCCAAGGCAGGCCGTGAAAGCAACAGAAAGCTGCACAGCAATGGGGCTAGGAGATGGATATGCATGATGACCATCTGGAGATCTGCCCCAGGTCCTGTGCCACTGCAGAGTCACCTTGGGGAAGACCACCAAACAGCAGAGCTGGAAGGGTTTCATTTGGGGTCTGCAGCTCTGCTGGCGTGGGGGTTTGCTATGCTCCTCCTGTGCAAGGTGGAAGGAAGGGATGTGTCAGGGGGGCTGCAGCAGCTTTGCTGATGGAGGGATGCCCCAGGATGCTGCTGGTCAGGGGCTGCTCTCCACAGCCCACCTGGAAGCCATCTGGAGCTGGAGCACACACTGGGGCTTTGCTTACATCGATGGTGGAAGCATGTCAACAAGGTACAAGCATGTGTGGGAGGAAACAAGTTCCTGTGGTCTCTCTGAGCGCTGCAGCAAACGTGTGGGGTTGTGTGAACATGCCCCAGGCTGCCCTGGGCATGGCATGACCTTTAAGACTGAATTTGGCAGTTGTGAATGATTGCATTTGCACTGAATTGCCTGGAGACCGTGGTGTGTACTAGCTGCAGGGCACACAGTGTGCGTGCTTTGGGGTTAAGCAGCCACAGTGGTGCAGGTGAGCATCACTTGGTTGGGTGTGCAGAGTGCCGAGACAGAGGTAACCTGCAAACATGTCTTGGTCACCCATGAACCATCAGAGTGTCCTCTGATCTCAAGTTAGCTGGGGAGCCCCAGGGTCAGTGTTTTCAATACCATATCAGAAGCCCTGAAGGCAGATTTAGCATAGCAATGAACCATAGTTTGGCTGAGAGCAGGAGCACATCCCACAGGATGAGGATAGAGGAGATGGCCTGGGATGGTGACCTATTGCAGGTTCCTTTACAGAGATGGCTGATGGGGATGGAGTGGGTGCAATGCTACCCGGGGATGCGAAGGAGCTCTGCACACCTCCAGATGAGTTATTGACTGCTCAGGTTTTGCATTTTGCAGCTGTATGGTGTGCTTCTTACCTTCATGTACTGCCTGTGGCTACTTCCACATTAGCAAAGCCAGAGAGCTGAGTTGCATGTGAATCCTTCTCAGTCCCCTGGATCCTCCTCCTTGTGTTTTCCTTGTTTGACACTCCTTTATTACCAGGGCTCACACTTCTCAGCCTGTGTGATGTCTCTCTTAATGTATCTATTCATTAGCACTAAACAGTAACTGTCTGCTCGCTAATTCCTCTGTAATTAGAGGATCTGAATTCTTCTGCTTACACTCAGCACTGCCTGGCAGCCTTGATGTAGATCATTAGCAGTTGGTAAGAGAAGCTGCAGACACAAAAGCAGGGCTGGGACAGGAGGATGAAGGGTGTTGTGGGGAGAGGAAAGCTGCAAAGGGAGGGAAGGGATGGGCCTGGGGAAGAGGCATTACAGCCTCCTTCTGCCTTTGCTTTGGGTTGAGCAGCCATCTGGAGCTCCATCTCAGGAAGAGATGGACTTCATGCATGATGGGATGTCGTGGTTTAAAGCAAGGCCAAATTGCTGAGGTTAGATGGACAAATGGATCCCTGTTGGGATGGACCCAGGGATAAATGGATCACTGTTGGGCCACCACTCGTGCTCAGTGAGTTCGGGACTGAGGAGAGAGGTCACATCACCAGCATCAGCACCTTCAGCTATCACAAATTCTTCAGCATATCAGGAAAAAGCTGCTTTGAGAGAGTAAGAAATGTGAAGTAAGAGAACAGAGCAGCCAGCAGGTACCTGCTGAGTGTGGCTGGAGCTGTGATGGTGACTGTCAGCCCAAAAGGAAAACTTAAGATCAAAAAGGTAAGACACCATTCACCTTGTTCTTCCAGAGGGAGATGGCTATGGACACTACTGCTGCACTCCTCTCTAGCAAGGTCTGGATTTCACTGACATTGGCATTTACATCCACATAACTTATTTAGCTGTGTGGTGTTGCATTAGGACATTTCTCCTCATGTAGACACAGATGGTGGGTGGCTTCCATCAATGGATATTAAGGCATAATTAGACCAAGCTGAATCATCCTTTCTTCCTATGAGGTGGCTTTCCAGAAGGTGGATCTTTGTGGAAGCTTCTTTATTCTTCATCATAATTTTTTGAATTAGATGTTGTACTCCGTGCAGCTCTGCTGCAGATAAACTACTGCCTGTGATGGTTCACTCTTCCCTTCACACATCTAAGTGTAAAGGGCTGCCTTACTTAGCCATGCAGGAAGGTCTTTACCTCCCTGGTGGCTTCTGTCTTGTTGCCTTCAAATGTTGCTTCCCTCTATGCAGTCTCCCATTGTGGAGGCAGGACCTACATTTTGGTTTCCAAACCCAAGCACAACCTTGTAATTGTTCTCACGAGCTCAGCCATCAGGCCATGGTCATTGCTCTGCACAGCAATTCCCAATCCTGCCATTTTGGACACTTTATGAACAATTTGACAGCCATGGTTTTATATCATCTCCCAGGTCTCTAATAGTTTTGCTGGCCGCAGTGTGAGTCCCTGTTGAGTGCCAGCCTTGGTTGAAACTAACTTCATGTGGTGCAGATGATGCTGATGCTGAGCCACAAAGTCACGCTGCCATGCCTGATTCAGGGCATGGGCTCCCATCAGGTTTTGTGGAAGGGACATCTTGGGTCTTTGCTTCACCCTCCTGTTTGCAGTGGGACTATCAGCAACAGTAGATCTGCTGTAGCTTTTCCTAGCTGGGTTTTGGAAACCTTCACCACTCTAACTTCTCTCAGGACTAAGTCTTGGGAAAGACTTGGCTTAATTTCCAGCCTGATTTCTGCTTTGTGCCCCTTGTTGCATCACCTGCCTCTGCTGGGAAGAGTGAGCTTCCACCCTCTTTTAATGGAGCTCTAAGCCGTTGTTGTAGCTGTGATTAAATTCACCCTTAATGTCTTCATTATCAGGCCAGCTCTCTCCACCTGTCATAAGCCATGTGCCCCAGGCTGCCTTAGTCACCCTTGGCTGGATCCCCTCAAGTTCCTTCTCAACCCATGTTCTCATGTTCTTCATTGTCCAAGTTGATGCTGGCCTTAGACTATCCAGGTTTGCCCTTTGCAATTCACTGTAATGTCATCATTTCAGTCCCACCAGCAAAACAGTGAGCAGACCAGGTACCATGGTGCAGAGAGGAGCCCTGAGGGACAGGCCAGCTCTCCTCCTTAGAACGCTGGTCAAAAGAGAGCAGCCAGCACCAGCCTGTGCTTGGAGGCAGGATTCCTGGACCTTTCTCTTGCAGTGAGTGTCCTATAAAGACCAAAGGTGTTTAACATCCCAAAGGGCAGGTTTTTGTTCCAACAGGAGGTGTGATGCTTCCTCTCTTACAAGACAGAAGATCAGAAAAGACCGGGACCAGCAGAATAGGAATAAAAAGAGCTTGCAATAAGCATCCTCTTCCCACCACTTCTTTGCTCACCACTCGGTCTTCAGCCAGCTAGAATTTACTCCTTCCAGCAAAATCTGTATGGTCTCCACTGCCTTCCTTTGAAGCACCTTCTGTCATCTCTGAGGCTAGGTTCTGTTTTCTCCCTGCTCTTCTCAGCAGGCATCTTCTTGACCTCCAGCTCCATGCTGTACATCTCCCAGCTCACCCTCTACTTGCCTGCCTATTGCATCCTGCAGCTGTGTGGCTTCTTTTGCCCGAAGCTCAGCAAAGGAGGGAGATTCAGGACTTGCCATCTGACACAGCCAGTTGCAAGGGACCATGATGTGGCTAAAGAAAACAAGCCACACCATTTAGTGGCCCTTCGCTCAGAGATCAGGTGCCACTAAAAAGCCCTTTCTCAGCCATCCCAGTACAAAAGATCTATGCCAAGAGGGTGGTTGAGAGCCATGCCAGCATCCCAAGAGGCAAGGCATAGGAGAGAAGCCAGGGGTTAAGGAGCTGAACATGGCCCAGCACTCAGGATAATGGCACTTGACTAATTGAAAGCCAAGCCAAGTTTCAGCCCTCTTGCTGGTGACAACACACAGCCTCTGCTTGCTAATTTTTGGCTATTCTTTGAGGAAGGTGGGGGGGAGAATCTTGATGCTGTGAGGATTTGCAGAACCCATCCACACTGTGGCTGGCTGAGTGCCCTGGGAAAGTCACCAAGAGAAAGGGCTCCTTGGGCAGGGGTGACATAAATAGCATATGGGTAGAGTACCTGTTGATACCAGACTGTGGCTTTTGTGATCTAAGAAAGGAAGGAAAGAGCCCTGGGCTCTGGAATATCCAGAGATAGGTTTAAGACCTCCCAGTGATGGAGGAAAGAACATCCAGGTTTTTGGGAGTGTGTATGCCTTTTGTGAGCGACTCTTGTGTCACATGGGATTAGAAAGGAGGATTTACTCTGATGGCTGAGGCTCTTGGCTGCCAACAGAGCCAAAAAGAGCCATAAACACCTAATATAGTGTGAATACAAGCTTGTGTGTGACAGGGGAAACCGATACTCTTTCCTGATAAAGCCATCAGGAGCAGCATCCGCAGTGGCAGAGTTAACTGGTGCTTCTCCCTTTCTATGGATCCAGATAATTTAGGATTTTTTGCATTATTATTCTGGGTGTTATTTCACAGCAGTATACCATGAAATGGGTCCTTTGGCTGGAGAGATGTGCAGCTCACACATGTGCATCATGTTTGTGCCACTAGGGTTTGAATTTCTGCGTCATGGTGGCTATCATCCCAACCAGCGGCTTGCATCCCAACCAGGCACTGTCAATTGGACAAGACTGTCCTTGACAAGACTCAGAGGTGCCTGTGAGGTCAAGGGCAGCTGAATGCTTCAGTGGTCCAAAACTAGCACATGGGTCATGGCTTTGCTCTGCTCTGAATGTGCCATGAATGGACTGAATCCGGCCTGGCCTTAAGGGGTAGGGAGTTCAGCCAGGAGTGATGCAGCACAGGCAGGACAGATCCTGGGAAGTACAGAGAGATATTTCCCTCATCTTCAACCAAAACAAGTCCTTTGCAGCTTTACTGCCAAATGCAGCAGGGGCTTGGAGGGGTCAGGTGAGGAGAGAAAGGAGTGGAACCAGGGTAGCAGGCAAAGTGAAGGTATAAGGTTGGTAGGGATTAACACTTCTCACCAGCCATCCGGCTTGCTGTTTGCTTGTCACATTAGTTATGCTGCAGGCTAGACAGAGAGAGAACTGTATTGCCAGGGGCACACAGGCTCTTGCTTTTATCTTCTCACTTTCATCAGAAGGTCTGGCTGGCTTCCTCCTTCAGAGGGATGCACAGCAGTGGTCTGCACTCTTCTGAGCACAAGAAGGGACTCAGCATCTCCTGTTCTCTCTCATGCTGCTTTAGCCTTGCCCTGAGCTGGCTGCAGTCAGGAATTACTTGTCTGTGAAACAACCTGGGAGAGTGTATGCAGAAATCACCTTGAAAAGGTGGAATGAGCTTTCCAGACCTTAAAAGCTATGAATGTCTATTTCTTGTTGTCTTCCAGTAGAGAAGTAAAAGGCAGGAGACTGCAGCATCTCAACATCTTGGATCTCTCATCCAACCTGCCGCTTAAGGCAGGACTACTGCCAGCAATACATCAGGGCAGGTATGTCTTTGGATAGACACTTATTGGTAATTCCCAGAGGCAGAGATCTCCCCACGTTTTCAATGACTTGTCCCAGGGTTCCCCCCATCAGGGAGCTTTTCCCTATGTTCAACGTGAACCTCCCATGGTATGATTTATGCCCATTGCTCTTTGTCACACTGAGTTTCAAAGGTTCAAGCCAAAAGATGTTTTAGATCAATCTGCGTATGAATTACCCTCCCATTCAGTCCTGTCTTTGGCTAAAGCATCTTTCAGAAAGGCAACCAGTTTTGACTTCTCACATGAAGAGATAGAGGGCCCATCAAGTCCTTGTGCATGACTGTGTGTAACATTGGCTTTTTCCCAATGACATCAGTGGTTTTTCTAAGGAAGTGCAGTAGACGTTGCCTGTCTGGACACCAGTGAAACATTTGATTTGGAAAACTACTGGCAAAGCTGAAAGGCTGCCCAGGAACTGTCTATATGGGAAAGTACTCCCACCTCCATGGGGAATCAGGAGGCTGGACTGAGGTGGTGAACTGAGGTCAGTGAGAAGCAGTCTCATAGTTCTCGGTGTTTCAAAATCTGGTAGAGTATTTCTTGTGCAGAAACCTGACACAAGCATTGTTAGGATAGAGAAGGACAACGATACCTCCAGGAAGATGCTAAGAGGTGGAAAAGCAGAAATGTGGAGCTGTCTCCCACATGGAGGGAGCCAGGGGAGCCTGTTTGTCTGTGTGGCAGAGCAAGGAACGTATCTATTCCTGAGGTCCCTTAAATCCCATGTTTCTTCTATTGGGGACTTCACTGGATTTATTTCTGTGACTATTTGGCTGGCTCCTAGGCTCCAGAGCCTCCTGAAACCTTGACACCCTCATGTCTGCGTCTGTTATCTATCATTAACAGCTAGACGTTACCCTGCACATGGACCCACATAACCATCCTGCCTCTGCAGCCCTTCTTCTCTCCCTCTTCGCTTTCCTTCATCCACAGCTCCCACCTTCACCTTGACTGCCTCATACACAGGGCTGTTGCCACTGAAACCTGATGGCTGCAGCCTGACGTTTGCTGCCCTCCTGTCACTTGATGGCCCAGCCTCTTGCTTTTCCTGCATCTCCCTGGCTTGCAGCACTGTGGTGAGTGCCCAGGAGGGACCCTGCCGTGTCCAAGTCCCTTCTCTGCCCACTGGAGACCGTCTGCAGCCAAGGTTCCCAGATGGCAGGAGTTTTGCCAGCTGCTGGCTCTTTACCACTCCTCTTCATGCAGTTGGGGGATGTTGGCAGAGCAGGGTACGGGTTGCACTGCGAGAGCCTTTCTAGCAGATGCCCTTCTCTGCCTGCTGCTGGCTCTGTGGGCTTCTCCCCCTGCTGACACCCAGGCTTCCCTGATGCATAAATAACTCTGTGAATCCGAGGATCATTTTTCCCACACCTGCCTGGAGCTTCAGAAAGCTGTTCCAATACATCTGGAGCTGGCTTTGGGCAGAAAACAAAAGCACATCCATGATGAATGGGGCGACAAGTTCTTTCTGGTGAGCCCTTCCCTTCTCCCCACAACGTGCTGCTATCCTTGCTGTTGAGAGCTGATGGAGGGGCTCAGGAGCTTACCTGTTCAAGAGGGGTGGTTTCTCTTCACTGCTGTACTTGGCACACACAGCCTGCAGATTGCTTTGCTTGCTCACGAGGCACCAAGTGCCAGCATCAGGCAGGTGGAGATGCTGGAGGCAGGTAGGCAAGGCTGCAGAGATAGGGGAGGCCAGTGTCAGGGTCACAGTGCTTGGACAGCTCAGTGGTGTGTTTATGTGGGCCATAATAGATGATTGTAGCAAACCAGATTTCACTCACCCCCGGGGCTGGTTATCCCTTGGTCCATCCAGGAGTCACTGTGATTTACTAGTCCTGTCTATGTGTAAAATGATGTCTCTATCTGATGGAGTTCAGGCAGGAGCATCCTCAACATGCCTGTCTGGCTGCAGCCCAGTGCATGGTCATCACAGCCACTGGCAAGTATGCAGGAGCCTACTGCATTGGTAGGGCTGGGCAGTAAATGTTCTTTCCAGATACCCTCCGATGCTTCCAAACTTGCCCTCCACAAAAAGGAAGACCAGCCTGGTGGAATCCTTCATGAAAGAGATGAAAAGAACAAGTTCAGCCTTAGATTAGCCAGATTCAATGGGTCCAAGGGGATGCTCTGCATTAGGTGTCATTTTGCTGATGGCATTGCCTTGATGTGCAGCAGATGAGGTTTCCATGGGGAGGGGGAAGCAGGAGGTGGGGAGGACCTTGGTGCTGAGTGACCCCAAACCTGCTCCAGTGGTGGGATGCTAGGATCCTCTCAGTGCTCAGTAAAAAGCCCTGCCTCCTCCATGGGCAGGGTGACAGCATGCAAATGATGCTGCAAACTCAACTAAACAAAGAGCATAAAGACAGCCAAAAGCCTTCATCTGCCTGGCCCAAGTCACTGCGATTATGGCATGAGGAATTGCTTTAAAGGCTGTAATCTACACCAAAGCCTTTGCCGATTCCAATGGGGCCGGAGCCAGGGCCAGCTTTGGACTGCATTGCCATGGGTTTAAGATTTTCCAGTGTTCATCATCACAAACTCAAGGGGCTGGAGGCTGGGCCTGCTGGGAACTGGTCCAGACACTCAACACACGCAAGCAGTGTGGGTACCAGCCTGATGGGGCCACCTTGCCAGGCACCTTGGAAGCAAAAACCTCACAGGCTGTGAAATCCCAGGATTCTAGAGCTCTGTCAAGTCTGGTGCTTTTGCTGCTTTGAGGGTGAATGTGAAGGGCTCCAGTGCTGCCATCCCTGGGATGTTGGGTGGCTTTCCTCAGCTTCTGCTGGAGGTAATGATACCAAAAGGATGTAGCTCCTGAAGAAGCCATCACAAGGGAGGACATTGGGAAATAAATTGGGTGAGCAAACTATTTAATAATCCAAGCAATAGTGAACCCTTTTGGCAGGAGAGTCACACACACAGAAGTGCTGATGCAGGAGCCTCTGGAGGTCTCCAGCCCAACCTCCCATGCAGAGCACAGTCACCAGCGTTGCTATTGAGGACAAAGGAAAAGCTTCCCCTCCTCTCTTCCTCATCCAGCTATTCCTTACTGTGGTGCTTTCAGTGCTCATGTTAGAGGAAAGCATCTCCAATTCAAACCCATTATCCAGGAGGGCTTGTGGTGTGAAAGCCTGCAATGTTTAAATGGCAGGAGAGTGCTTTATCTGGAGAAGTGAAAAATGGAAGTTTAACCAAAGAAGTCAGTTTTCAGTTAGATATTAGATGCAGTTGGACTTTCAGCTGAGTAAGAGCATGAAGAACTGGGGCTTTCAGCAATTGGACCTGGACTGGGGACAGCTAGACCATTGCACAGTGACAGTCACCTGCTGGGGCTTGTCTGGGGCTGGGATGCCTTGGGACAAAGAGTGAGGGCTGATGTGGATTATGTGTTCCTTGGGTAACCTCTTGGGACGAGGCACCCAGGTCTGTGGGGAAGGGCAGAGTGAGTTTTCCTGGCTTTCTGCTCTGCCTATGCTTGACAAACAGAGGTCATCTAAGCCCCATGTGGCTATTTCACTTGCCTGCAGCCTTGCATGGAGGCCCTGTGTGCTCCTGCCAGTTCAAACAATGGGGTTTGGGCTCTGCTGGAGCCTGGATTCCAGCCTAAATGTCTCCATGCCCTGTGGCTTCAAGGTCAGGAAAGCCCTTGCTCCATGACTGATCACAGCACTTATCCTTTAGTCTTTCTGGAGTGAGCTGCTGGGGTTGTGCAGAGCTTGAAGTGCAGAAGGAGCTCTGGGACCTGCTGGGTGCCCTGTACTGAGGGATGCCCCACGCTGGTGCCATGTGGATCCTATTCCCATGTTATTGCCATGTGTTGGAGCTACCTGAGTGACCAGTGAGGCTGCATCCCTGGGTAAAAGCAGTGGAAGAGAAGCTTGCCCACTACCCTAAGGCTTCCCAACTTTCTCTTTGCCATGTTTGCAGGTATCCACTGCCAGATTCTCTGTCAGCAACTTTCTGCCCCACATCTCCCCATTTACTGCCCTGTCCCATGGCCTCTGGACTAGCTGGTGCCTTGCAACATCGTGGTGCATTTCCCTGCCACTCTGTCTTCAGCTGAGGGTCATGCAGTTAATCCTGACCCCAGATCACAGCCGCTTCTGCCTGTGGGTAATTGAAAATGCCAGAATTCCCTGCTGACTCTCCTATTATAATAAAAGCAGCTCCCGGTCCAGTAACCTGACACTCCAGGATCTGTCAGGAGGGCTCCGAGGAGATGCTGGAAAACTCCCAGCTGTTCACCTCCTTTTTTGTGTCCCCTGGGTAGTTTCAAAGTGTTGCTGGGGAGAGGCCACAGGCCAGCTTAGCTTTGCTTTCTCTGTCCTGAGTGTTTTCCAGAGCAAATGTTGACTCTGTCTGACATGACATGGGTTAGTGGTATTAAAGTGATCAGAGATAGGGGGTTTGCTGCCTGTAACCTAACTCTTCCAGCTAAGCCAGCAGAGGAGTGAAGGCGCTTTGATTGTACCAGCATCTCAATAGCGCTGACCCCCTGGTAGGCAAGGAGTGAAAGGCTGAGCCTCACAAGGAGGCAGGGGGGTTAGGGGCAAAACGGGGCACAGATTGCAATTGGTAGCATTTCAAATGGTGTAAAGATCATGAAAGAGAAGCTGCAGGAAGATCCTGATGTCTCCCAGCAGATGTCCATGAAACAGACAGGGGTTGATGCAGAAGATGCTGCCTGGGGAGTCCCAACACACTGGGCTGCTCCCTGGAGTGTTGCTCTGTCTGGTGGCAGTGTCTTGTCCAGTTTTATTCCCTTTAGCCCAGCTTCCCAGTCTGAGCAGCATGAGCTTCCTCGGCTTTACAGGAGCACCAAGGGTATAGAGGTTCTGGAGTAGCCCTCAAGTGCTGTGGATATTATCTGGTGTGTAGGTAAGAGGGGGGCTTGTTTCAACAGCATCACATCACTGGGACTTAGACCTACTAAAAACCAGTGGCATCAGCCCCTGGCAGTTGTGGTGGCCCAAGATTAGGACCTGACATGGAAAATTTGCCTCTGCTATCAAAGCTTATTAGAGATAGGATGCTTGTAGCCCTGATAGGTCCCTTGGGATGGGATGACCCAGCATGCACAAGGGACCAGACCGTGCCACAGGATGTCAGATTATGTTGCTAGACATCTGTGAAGAAGATGCCTGCTTGTTCTCCTGTTAAGTGGTTCCTTATAGACTCTTTATTCTTCGTCTCTCAGTACACTGAGAAGGTAGAAGTGGGATAGGAGGGAGGCCACCATATGATATTGAAGAAGCCGGGCTAGGAGAAAGGTAACAGCTCCCACATGGATGCTGTTTGAATAAAATAGGAAGGTGCCCCAATTGATGTCCTGAGGACTCCTGGTCTTGTTTGGCCAGATTGAGAAAACCTGGTATCGTGGGTATAGGTTGGGGAGAGAAACACTCGATCTTCCTAAGAATGTCTCTAAATGGTACAACTCAGGGATGTAACACCAAGGAGGAAAATGGGCCTGTTTATCTCCCATTCACCCAATACATTGTGTGATGCCCCCTTGCTGCTTTTTGTCAGTTTTATTGTAATGAATTGCCCTAAGCTTTACATAGCAATTTTACTAATTGCTCGGATTTCAGATGCATCCAGGGCCTCTCACCCTGCTCCCAGCACGACACAGGGTTATAGGGAATGCAGAAGTGTCCTGGGTCCATGAGGCATATATTTCACCCCTGCATCAGCAGTGAAGTGCACAGAGTGAAGGAAGCAGCAGTTACCTTGTGCCTTGGCAGAGAGGGAACAGCAGCTCTGCACAAGCTGGCTGAGGGCTGAGCTGAGTCAAAGAAGTGTCCTGTTGGACACAGAGGAATAGCAAACCTGAGTGAGGAGGTGGATGCTGTCTCTGGAGCTTAAAGAGATGGTTACTGGCTACTGCCATCAGTTTTGAGGTTTGTATTTAAAAGAGAGGTTAACAGAAAACTGGGAGAGGTTCAGAAGAGAGTCATCGGATTGATCTGTGGGCTGATAAATCTGTGAAGAAACTCAGATAACAGAGGAAAAGGAAGTATTTTCATGATCTTTCAGCTCTTTTATGAGGACAAAAGTCCGTTTCTAAACTTCCAGCACTTGGAAGCTGAAATCCATCCATTTCAACCTGAAAATAATAGGTGCATTTTAGAACGGGGCCAGTAACTGCAAGGCAAACCTCGCAAGAAGCACAGCGGGCTCATCGTAATATGAAGTCCTCAGAGAAATCAGGATGTCTGTCTAGAACACATGCACAGGCTCACCCCAAGCATTTCAGCTGTGATTATCTCACTGCCTGGTGTCTGTTGCCAGTCTCGTTCAGAGCAGAATGTTATGGTAGCTTTTCCCAATTTCCTGCAAAATTGCCATGTCCTTGTGCTGTCTCATCAAGCTGCCCTGGGTTTTGCAGTCACTGTGACCTTCTTTCAGGTATTGCCTGGAAAACTCAGATTTCTTTCCTTCTTGTCTTCTCCCCTTTCCTTATTTCCCTTAATCTTTTCTACCATTTTCAACAGGCTCTGCTGTTAAGACCTGAAGGTGGGGTACATCTGGATCCCCATCCTTCCCAAGTGTTTCCAGTAGCTGAGCTCAGGCAGCTTCTTGCACTCTGTGTGGGCTGCAGAAAAGCCAGACAATAAGAGCTTTTGACACCCCCATGGATTCGTCCTGCGGAGCTGCCCATGAGCAGAGAAGTCTGCTCAGCTCCTGGTGCATTAAGGTAAAGTGCTAAAGTCCCAAGCTCGAGCCTAGACAAGGCTGGTTTTGCAGTGATTCTGCAAGCGAGCTGGGCTGGAAACCTCCAGAGATCAAATCTGACCTAAATCTTCCTGTGATTTTATTATGGTGCATTTCCCCTATGTTTGTGATAGCAAGAGCAGTCACTGAGAAGATGCAGTGGTGGAGGTTCCTGCCTATCCAGAGACACTCCTTTGCCCCAGGTAGAAGAGAAGTGCTGAAGTTGCTGTAGTCATTCATCCCATTTGCCTCCTCCCCAACAGCCCATGTATTTGCCTCATTAAGGCTCATCAGATGAGCCCCACCTCATCTATTTGGTTCTCTCTTTTCTAAGCCAGATGAGGGCAGGTTCACCGTGTTCCACAGCTGCCTACCTGGGCCGTGGCTGGTCACAAATGATTCACATGGTGCTCTAGCTGGTATCTTCTGCAGCTTCCTCAGGAAGCAGGAGATGCCTTGCAGAAGCCTAGTGCTCCCAAGCTGGCACACAATGCATGGAAGTGGCAGGAAAGCATCCCAGGGTCCTTGCTCCTACCCAGAGAGACCCAAAGCTGAGATGCTTCTCCAGCCGCAAGGAACCTGTATCTAAATCATGGAATGTTGCCACATCCCAGTTCTGTGGTGGGATAGATCTGGGTGTATGCAGCCCCTGTCCTGGAGTAGCCTGTATGAGTGTGGGATGGGTTCCCAGAGCATGTGCAGCTCAGATGTGCCAAAGAGACCATGAGCTGTGTACTCTGTCCCAATACCATGCTGCAGGACGATCTGTAGCTTGGTCACATCTTTCTTCCAAAGCTTTTCTCCACAGGGAGAAATACTTGTCTTGGAGATTGCAGATGTCCTATGAAATGTGTTGTCAAAGAAGCAGCAAGGTCTGGCAAGAGCTCACAGGCTCCAGAATTGTTACCTCTGTTTTATCTAACACCAGTATGAGAAACTAATCCCAGGAGTTTGCAAGATGGGCCCTGTAGCACTGGGACTAGGATATAAGGGATAAGGGATGGTCTGAGGTGATGGAGAGTTTCAGACTGATGAGTAGCAGGGTTTGGCTTAGCCAGGGGCGGATGGAAGGATTGGTGTTTAGGAGGAGGTAAGGCGCTCGTCTCAGGATCTGTTGGAATCAAAAGATGGTTTGGGTCAGAAGGTACCTGTAAAGATACCTTCCTGCCACGGACAGGGACATTTGTCATTAGATCAGGTTGCTGCAAGGCCTGTCCAACCTGACCTTGGACACTTCCATTGATGGAAGTTCTCTGCACGCACTTTTAATGAGTGCTGGCCAAACCTGGTGATCAACGCTTTGATAAGGCTAGCCTGCATTGCACCTTCCTTCAAGAGCAGGGAAACCCAAGGAGATGAGGGAAATGATGGAGCAGTGTGGTGGCAGATTTTGCTTTACCGTATCCAGCCCTTACTCCCCTTGGCACACAGGCATTGAACATCCTGAGAGCTACAGTGCTCTGAATCCAGAAACCCAGTAGCGAAGAGGCAGATGGATGGCTTCTGTTGGTATACTTTGAGAGCAGTTGCTCAGCTGTAATTCATTACAGCAACGTGCAAGAACATGCTGCAGCCACGCTGGTCCAAGTAGCACAGTCCTACCGCTGCTGTGTCTGCAGACCTCAGCTGGCACAGTTTCTGTCACTGCTCGTAGTGCCAAAGGAAAGCAGACTGGAGACGGGTAATTGATGCTTTGCTTTGTGTGCCGCTCTTCCAAACTGTTTCTCAGAGCTGTCAAATGAGTTGTTCTTCCATGAAATATTGAAAGGGTCGGACCTGGTAAAAGCTCTTCTGAGTGCAAGCCTCTCTGCATCCATTTGTAACTAGGCCTGGCATGCAAGTGATGGGGAAGCTTTCTTGCTACCGCTTTCCATTTCTCTCCCATCCCAGAGGCTTGCCCTCTGCCCCGAAGCTGCTGAAGCAGTGAGTCTGTGCTGGCAGATGTGCCAGGGCTAAGGCTGTGCTGGAGCTAGCACTCTCCAAGGCTGGGCTGGTGATATGTGATGTCTGGGATGGGCTCTGGACCGACATCCTTGCAGTCTGCATTGGCTCTGCTGTCCGCAGGCTGGGCACGGGGTGGACAAGGACCACTGCTCTCAGAGTGAAGAAGGGGCAGCACAGGCATCTCCATGTGCCAACCTCTCCAGCAAGGGGACTGTAGGCAGATACCTGCAGTGCTGAAGCAAGA
>JBCJKH010058200.1:0-20370 GCA_039877255.1 Loriculus beryllinus
GGAAGGGAAGGGAAGGGAAGGGAAGGGAAGGGAAGGGAAGGGAAGGGAAGGGAAGGGAAGGGAAGGGAAGGGAAGAGCAGAACATAAAGGCAATGATAACATTCACCACTAGAATGCTCTTCAACACCTTTCCCTGTGTCTTATCAGGTCACAGCAACTTACGCTCTGCCCAAACCGCCTGCTGTTCACTATAAGATTATTCTCCAGCAGTGTATTCTCATCATTTAGTCTAATCCACTTTGAAGTGATTTGAGCTCCAGTTTCTGCACACATTTAACTTTGATCACTTACAAGTGGAATCCTCCAGAAATGCACAACATCTATGCAAGTACAACAAAAAGACACAGAAGAAACACAGGGTCACAGTTAAGCATGTACTGGAAAAGCTCTACAATGTGACCTAGACAGAATTACTGGAGGAAAGGATAGAGAGATTTATACCTGTTCACATTACCCTTGCTTCTAACCAGGAGTAATATCCCCCGTTCTAAAACACTGTCATTTCCCATGAGATTTGCTTAAATAATGATGGTAAATGAGCCTTCAGCTGCAGATACTTCAGCCTGGAAAATGATGCCGCAGAGATAATGTCAGACAGAGTTAAAAGCAGAAGGGAAGTCCAGCAGCTGTACCTCTACAGGGGAGCTCAGGTGACAAGAAAGTTTCTGGCATTATCCAGTGCTGCAGGAACAAGAGTCACACAAGTTCAGCAGAGCCTGCAGTCAAATATTCTCACCTGCAGGGATGGCACTCAGGAGATCACATACCTGCATGTACACACTGTACTCACCCAAGTCTCCTTCATATTGTTACAGATTCTGATAGGATCAGAACTTAAAGGTAGATCAGTTAGGGCTTGTGCATGCAGTGAGCAGGACCACAAGTGCTTTATACTCAAAACTGAGTCAAATATATTTTTAAGGTTGAAGAAAATTAAAAGCAAGGACACAGGCAGACTAGAAAAAAACAGGTTTCAGTTACGTGCCTTGCCTTTGCTGGGGGACTTTTTCCCTCGACTTTCAACATGCAGTTTCATACTCTCCCGGGTTGCAGCACAGCGTGCACAAGCATTAACAAGGTCCCTGGGAAAAAGTGTTCTTTTACCACCTCTACAATCTGGTTCTTTTTCTTACTTCTGCCAGTATTCTCCCACAGCTATGTAGTGCTGTAAATCCTCTGTCTACTGAAGTATTCCTCTGCTTGTCCCACTGCAGACTCCAGAAGGTCTTCTCCGCTACATGATTCAGGCCTCACAATGAAAATCCCTCATTCTGAAAGACCTTTTTTGTGCTCATCCCCTGAAGGAAAGAACAATGTGGCATAGTAAGGAGTAAAACAAAATCCCATGTGCCACACAATCAGCAAAAGTTCTTCTTAAGGAAAAGCTACTGGATTTGGCTGTGTTCTGTGTGTCATATGGATGCTACTCTCTTCCAATAACAGCTGCAGACTAACTGCACTGACCCGTGAAAAGCCATTCTTTTTCAAAAGTGGCCCAAAGACTGCTAAAAGGTCAAGAATTAGATGAACGCACACCTTACACTTAGTCAAAATGCATATCCTACAGCCAGTCAGATCACGCGTTCCTTGCCTACTCTGTAAGATCAGTCCCTCTACAAAAAAAAACCCCTTCTACTGCAGGAGAGCACTGCCTTGATAAAGGACAAAAAAGAACTGATAGAAGACACTAAGTCTCAGAAAGTGATACTATGTTGTCATTCTCTGTTAAAGCATAGATAGATCACTTAGCTGACATGAAACTTGCATTTGGTAAGAATGAAAAGGACAAATGGGAAGCATAACCAAATCCAAAAGAAGCCAGAAAAGAATATGCAAATGGATCATTTGCTTATCAGCAAGTGGAGCCACCGTATCCTGATCATATCCCCCTGCTCAGTACTTGCTTTGGTATATAACTGGGGAGCTTTTATGGTCTTTTGGAGACAATAAGAAAAATTATGGGACTTCAGATCAACACAATAATGACTCTATTACAGTTTCTCAGTGCTGAAACACTCTTATTCCCCTCTTAAGAGCTAAAATCAGACAGTATTTCTTCTGGGACATGCCTCTAGTGATTTCGACTGGGACAATCAGCTCCTTGAAGGACAATACATGAAATCCTTGCTCTTTCCTGATGAATATTTGTTCCAGCATCACTAAATGGTTCAGAGGGCACACAAAGGCAACTATGACTGATACCTCTGCAGCAGAAATATGCATTCCTATTACTAATGTTGGATGGTATGAGCCACAGAGTTTATTTTGATATATGAATTCACTCGGTCAAAGAGGTGATGTTCAGGTCTTCATTGCCTTTTAAGATGAAAGGCTGGAAGGATTAGTATCTTTTCTTTTGATACAGGCTCCACCACTACTACAGAGTGGTTTGAGAAGCTGTTCAACCTGAGCAGATGCTGGCACAATTGGAGGACTCAGAACAAGCCCACTGTTCACAGTACCCTTTTCCATCACTGTTCATGTGAACATTTGAGGGCTTCTTTGTACAGATCTGCCAAACTTTTCTCTCATTGCCTTCTATCCCAAGCCCTTGGATGCTCTACAAATCCGGTGTCCAGACTGTTTGGTCCATTGCACAGAAATGCCATCATGCTGAGAATCGTTTGGCAACACCTGCCAGTGATGACTGTGTTTTATAACAGCCCATTAGTACAAGGTTCTTAATGAAAATGAAAGCCAGTAATGAAGCCAAAAGGCAGCAGCAGCCTCTAGTCTGCAGAGGGTAATTAAGCTAGAAGAGATGGGGAGACTGAAGAACAAAATTAACACATGGATAAAGAAAAAAGAGACCTGGTAGTGCATTAGCACTAATGTAGTTATGGCAAACCATCCAGTTGCCTTTATGGAAACATTTTGTTTGCATTTGGTGGACTATTTTTACATTGCTAGCTGATACAACAACAGATTATTGCTCCCTCAGATATACAGACATCAACTACAGCAACACACACAGGATTTCAAAGTGGAGCAGATAAAGATCCTCTGGAAAATGACAGATAGCTATATATCATGGTACATTTGAGCTTTCAAGAAAGGAAAGCAGTTATCCTCCTCTAAGTCACCATCTCATGTCTACTACGTGTGGAAGACAGACTGACACCCAAGAACAGGAACTTAATTTGATTTATTTTCAATACAATTGTCAAAACTCAGTGTCTTTTCACTTAGTAAAGTATTCTATAAGTTACTGCTATAGCTCTCATTGTTAAGATGTTCCCTCTCAATACTGGATTTAAAACAACTTGCAATGACTGTGTGGCACCTCTCCCAGGTAATTCCTCTGAGACAACAGCAGGATAATTTCTCCTGTGCCTTTATACTACGTATGTGCTTGGAGATGGCTTTCATTTCATATCTTGACACTTCCTCAGCATGAAGTTTAGCTATACACCCTAGGTCTTTCACTGTTCCTTCATAATCAAGCCATGAATGATCTTAATCATCAAGCCCTTTCAAAATTCTTACAAACTGTTTGACGTATTTAAGGCCTGTAACAGTTTAGTCTAGGTAAAGCTTATCAGATCTCTTTGCAGATGAATTATCCACCTACTGCTTTATGAAAGATGTCATGGTGCTCATGCAACATTAATGCTGTTTTCTATCCACACTGATGATTGCAATTCTTCCCATTTTAGTCAAATCTACACATTTCATTAATGTCATTTCTTCCCCTCTTTGTGATCACTGAGAAAAGCACTAGACAGAAATAACAGTAACTTCCAATTTGTCTAGCCTTCCCAGTTCATGAAAATGCTGTTACATTTTGTATTGCTAATTTATTTTAGAAAACTCTTCATGTTAAAGCCAAATTTTAATTGTTTTCTTCAAGTAAGATTATATAGGGCTTTTTGTCAAATAATACATTGAAGTCTAGATATATCACAACCACTGTTTGCCTTTCATCCATTAGTTTTGTAACTCAGTCCAAAAGTAATCAAATGTATTCTATGAGTTTTGTTTATTAAATGCCGCTGATGATTGTGCACAGTTCTATTACTCTGTATAGTTACAGATTCATTATTCTTAATACTGCTTCCATTATTTTATTAGAGGCTGATAAGGCTTTTAAGAAACAGTTTGAAAGTTAATTCATGGAAGTGTTTAAGGACTAGTATTCAGCTTTATGCAGAATCTAACTGTTGAAAAGCTGCCATGGCTTTTTATTCTCCTAAGAATAATATACAAGAGCAGAAGATACAAAAGCAGACAAAGACTAGGGATTATGTAATGATGGTTATATTATTGATAATATAGTCAAGACATACACAAAATGCACCACAATTATTAGACAAATATAGACAGGTTTGACAGCCTCACACAACAGAAGCCTGATGATCCTACTGCCTGTGGGTTTGGCTAATTCTTACATAAATCATCATCCTATAGAGCACAAAAATATCTTGTAGACTTCAGGGTCTCACACATTAGAAATTATAATAGGAAAGGTGTACTTAAAACTTTTTCTTTGAAGTAATGACATCAAGGTGGAGGGAAAGGGTTAGAAAGGCTGGAATATGAACCCTCAAAGCCTTGTGACAGAATGAGAGGAACTGGCTCTTTCCTTCCTTGAGCAGCCCACCATGCCAACACTTGACAGCAAGGAGCATTACAAATGGATAAAAAAGGAGACTCTGACTGTCCCTGACCTGTTGCCCCTGTGCCAACTGCCTCAGATTTTTTTGAAAATGCATATGAACACTTCTAAACATTTCCAGCAGTGGCAGCAGTAATAATACCAGCAAAGAGCTCTGTGGGCTGGCAGGACAGCTTGCTGCCTGCTTTGGGTCAAACACTGTACCCTGGGAAGACCAGAGACCTAGAATCAAACCTCTTTATGAGTGGATTGAATAACTGGTTCTATTTACAGCTGTTTATGAGGCATCCAGAAGCTGGCAGGTGAACACCTGAACCTACGCAATCAGTGGCCTGTAACTAGAGCCTTGCCATGTAATAAATACACAGTTCAGTAAAAGGCAGATAATCTTGTAATAAGAGACTCCTGAATCAGTCTTGTTCTTCTAGTGTTCCCCTTTTCTCTAAAGCATACCATTAACAAAGTGAAATTCCCATGTACAACGAAAGTTAATTTTCCCATTTCTTGGCAAGCCAGAGTTTCAAATGCAGACTTTTTAATTAATATTATTCACCCGTGAAAGACTAAGAAAATGCAACAGAAGCAAATTTTAGATTGCCTAAGAATAATATCATTGCTTAAGCCCACATCTAAGCACATCTATGGCTTTGATGTGACTTGCTGTACCTAGTGTGTTCAATTGAAAGTGCACTCAGCTCAGAAACTCTGTGTCAACAGGAATCTGAGCTCCTGGGCTCTGTTCCTGGCACTAGCAGTTCACGCCTTCTCTGTGGAAAATCAGATAATCTCTGTCCTTCCTCTGTTAGGTGGGAATTACTTAGCACTCTGTGACTACACAGTACCTCCTGTTCACAGCTCTACCAGTGTGTCTTGTTTCTAGCTCTACTGTGTCAACAACCTCTACTTGCTGAAGGTCCAGACTGATGCGCACTGAGTCCCTGCAATGGGGTGGCATCAGTGCCCTAGATCAGGGTGCCAGAGAGCTGCCGCACTGTATTATCAGGCATGACAAGTCAAAGCAAGTCAAAATCAAGGTTTGTGTGGCTGACTTGTGGGGCAAGACTAAACAGCTGTACTACAGCTCCAAATCTAGTCACTCAGGCAGGGTAACATAAAAAGACAAGTAAAAATGTGTTTGGCATAGGTATTTGAGATCAAAAGACACTGAGGGTTATTCCAATAAAAATACACTTGGAACAAAATAGAATTTTGAAACACAGCTATCCATCAAGCAAACAAGGTAAACCAAACTGACATATTAAGATTAAAATCAGAATAAAAAATACAACAGAAATAATGATCACCAGATCGAAAGAGAACAGAGGCATGGGCAATTATATGGAATAGTAGTATTGGGATATTGGAATTCTCAAGGAAAGTGTTATTTATAACTTCTGCCAGATCATACTCTACATAGCCAAAGCTTTGGAAATTTTCTGCTCCTGTCTCCAAAGTGCCTCATCGGCCAAACACACTCCAATCAAAGCCAACAAATCTATATCATAAAAGATTAATGTTAATTAAATTATGTGAAAGGGTAAGGAACAAGTATCAGGGAGCTTGAAAAAGCATGCAGGAATGTGCATGCAGTAACTGCATACAAATTCTTTGTGTGGACTCAACAGGGAACAATCTCCCTATTTCCACTTACACATCATTTTACTGACGCTTGACTCTTTACTGACACCAACTTAAAATGAGTAAAGTCAGGATTTGCCTGATACTTATCACAAAAGCAATGACAACAAACATTAACTGGCCCTTTCTTGGTTCCTCTAACACAGAGGGTAATGATAATACAGCCATAGTCACTGTTGTGTTCATATTCCTTCAAGACAAAGCTGAAAGGCTTAAGTGAATAGGGACAGCGCATACAGTTGGAAAACACAAAGTATGAACAACAGAAAGGGCAAGGCACAAAAAAGTTTCTGCCCTGGTCACTTCTCTGAGACAGATGTCACACCAGGGCAAAATATGTTAGGGGTGTCAGTCACTGCAGCCAGCAGTGACTCCCAGAAGCTGGATGCTGTGCAATGGAGAGAGGGCAACAGATCCAGAGGCAAGATACAGGCCCAAGATGGGAAACCAGAACCCAAAAGGTAACTTGCCCATCTCTGCTTCAGCTAACCTGAGTAGAAATAGAGAACAACCTTCCAGTCTGTTCCTTTGACCAGTAGGAGCTGCAATTCATTAGTCTTGGGGACAGAAATTTTGGTAAGGCCTGTATTGATAGGCCACAGGGTAATGGTTTTAGATATAAGATTAAATATAAGGAAGAAATTTTTTACAATGAGGGTAGTGAAACACTAGACTGCCCAGAAAGGTGGTAGATGCCCCATCCCTTGAAACATTCAAGGCCAGGCTGAATGGGTGTCTGAGCAACCTGATCTAGTCCCTGCCCATTGCACCGGGGTAGTACTAGATGACCTTTAAAGGTCCTTTCCAACCCAGACTATTCTATGAGTCTATGAAAAACAAACTTTCCTCAGGCAGTTTCTGATAATAAACTGCCCTCAAGCTCAACTTCATTTGAAAGTGGGGCTGCTGTATCTTCCTGAGAAACACCCAAGTCCCTCCAGAAATACTGTGGTTAGCATGGACCCTGTGTGCATGCACGGACTCAGCTGGGTACCTGATGGAGCTATTGCCCCATTCCCATCACTCCTTTTTCTGTTCCCCAGCATTAGTTGCTTTCTCAACACCAAAGCACAACTTCACTCAGGGTCTTCAGGCAGGAAGTGCTGCACTGCACCCTAATGGTGCCAGAATCAGGAGAGGTGAAGAAGAGGGCTCTTTGCCCAGGACTGCAACTCAAAGTCCAGGCTCCCACCAGCAGTGACATCTGCCAGGCCCTGTATAAAGACAAGCCAGTCTCCAGATGAGTTTGTAGATGAGGTGGGCATGGCCCAGCCTGTAAGCTCTGTTACCCCTCCAGAGTCTGGGATACATGGCCTGCCAGTCCCATGGGGGTACTGTTCTTTTCTCATCTCAACAGAGGACTAAGCCCCCTGTTTCTATCAGCATAGTGTCTGCCCTCCTCATTACAAAAAGATAATGGAGGGACGGAAATATCCCACCACTAACCTAACCACATCTGACATCATGCAGGTGGATGTGTGACCACAGCACAGGGCCTGAGAAGAATACTTTATCCTTTTGTATTTACTACCCAAAACCAGAGTAATTAATTTAGTTTCATGTAACATAAGATAGGAAAGTTATCACTGCTGCCATTTCACACATGGACAAGCTGAGGCTCACTGTAGGCAACCAGAACAGCCTGAAGCAAAATCAGAGCAACCAAGAACTGAACTAAGGACTCTAAATCTTGTGCCTTAACATTAGCTTTCCTTTCTCAGCATACCCTCCTCCCAAGCTGAGATGCTACTTTTCCATATTCAAGGGTATTACTTTCCTCCCCAGAGAGACGTGAAGGCTGAGCTGGCTTCTCTCTTCTTTCTCTTCACTTAGAAATTAAAAAAAAAAAAAAAAACAAAACCAAAAAAACCCACATCCACAAATACCCTCCAAAGGCAGTCTTATTTAATCCCAGTGTAATTCTCACTGCTCTTTCTTAATCCTTTCACCTGTGAGATAATTGACAGTATTCTGGGAAGAACTCAATACGAATCATAGACTAGCATAAAAAGAGACAAAGAACCAGATAAAACAGACTAAAGGAAATCACAAGGCCTGAATTAACCGTGCACATGCACATCCATTCCAGACGCCCTGCTGAACTAGCTTCTTTCACAACAGATAAAAGGTCCACTAATGGGCCTGAAGGCCATGAAAAGCCATGTCAGTAAATGAAGGCTTCAGTCTCCTCCTGTGTGCACTGCAGAATGAGGCGACAAAAAACCCAAAGAACCAAAATAAGTTACCAGTAGTAATACCTAGCTGCCTAACATTCAGCAAAAAAATTATGTGTAATCTTTCCACCTTGTTTTGTCCAGAAGACCAATGTCCATGGTAGATTCCTCTCCCACCACCTTACCTAGGCCTTTCCTTCCAGGTAACAGTACTTTCTGCTGCCCTGCCCTCTGCTTCCCTTCTCATTCATTCCATTTGCATCCACTACTGATGCTGTACATCCATCCTTCATCCTCATAACTGCAAAAACATTTCCATTCCTTGACTATTCCAAGTACCTTCTTTCTTTTCCACTTGCCCTTAAAACTCATGCTTTCAAAGGAGAAACTCACATCCATGTGCTCAGATGTACTTTCCCAGCAAACTCTTTACACGGTATACTTGGGCACCTCTGCATTATGGGTTTTTTCATTTTGTAGATTTTTGTCACACTGAATATGTGCTGCTCCCTTTGCAAAATATGATTGCAATTTCTACGGTCATGTACATGTTTATCAATAGATAAATACAGTTTTAATCTTCTTAAAGAATTGCTTTAGCAAGTAGAATCTAATTGGGAGAGTCCTTGGTAGAACAAGCAAGTTATTTGGTGGTTTATAAGATAGATTGCACTGGTGCTTACAGAAACAGGAACGGATAAGAGAACTCTGACATTTATTGCCTGTTCTCCTCCAGCTCTCTCCATCTCTCTGTGCTTCTGCTTATTCAACTGTAAAACAAGGAAAACAAATAATTAACCTTCTTACTGGATGGATGTGAAGCTGAATGATAATGTTTTGTACTCATTGTGTATTGTTTTCAGGACACTCTCTAAGCCTCAATGCAACAGCCTCCTTGTGCAGTGGTGAAGGGCTTTTGTCCCCACTCCACTGTCGCAGAGGCACAAAAGCCCTGACAATTCACAGGGAAAGCAAGCTGCAGAGTGAAGAACACACCCCTCACTTGTGAGGCCTCTCCATTAAGCATGACACTATTTAGGAATGTACTTCAAGCATTTATAAGACACTTATCAGGACAGGAGGTTGGTGGGATGTCAACAACACGCTACATGCACACTACTGATGACAAACTATCAGCACACAAAAAAGTATTTTTCAGGAGAGTCACAGACAGGGCTGGAAACAGCACAGGGGGGAAAAGCAACCACTCATAAGAGTGGAGGTCATAATTCAGCATCTCTTAAAATGAACTGCTGAGAAATGGCCAGCTGGAAATCTCAGCAAATAGAGCTGTAACGCACTCAAGGCCAGAAAGAAGGAGTCAGTGTCTATCCACTGAGGACATCAATAGGGAAACTTGTAGAGAGGTTTCAAATCAGTCAGATGGGAGAAGAGTCAGAGAGAAAGTGATTCCTGAATAAATTTCTTTTCAGTTATTTTTGGAAAAGAAGACAAAAAAGGAGGGAGGTTGGCACATTGGAAAGCCGGCAAAAATCATTATTCTCTATAAATTGCTTTGACATTGTATAGGCAGTGACCTTCACAGCACTACCAGTTTAATGGCATTTACTTCAGCAGTAGCTGATTTCACTATTAAACAGGGATGCATAGCACAAGATTACACAACTAAATCACTCTTGTAAATATTTAATATCATTGCCTTTCTTTTTTTTGCCTTTTAACAAATCACTATCAAAGGCAGAGCACACAGTAGAAAACACATTTATTTATTCTATTCTGGAAAAAGCTTAGTGCTCATGCATTTTATCTATCTAGTTCTCCAAATGACTTTGACACTTGAAAGCCCTTGTGATCAAAACAGTCTGAAGGAAGGCAATTTTGCAACCATTTAAGAACTGATTTCATGCACTGATCAACATTTACCAAACTTGCCTGATGGAATAGCACAAAGTTTAACTCAGCAGATTGATAGCAAACACCTGAAGGAGAAAATTAGTAACAAAATATCCTGGCTTAAATAGAAGTACCTTAGGAGACAAAAAGAAAGAAAATCAGACATTATCTCCACACTCTTCTCTTCCCCCCACCCAAGAAAAAGACATAAAAGCCCCGTATTTCAGAAGTCAAAGGGAACTGGCACTAACAGAAAGAAGCTGCATTTTTGGTTGACAATATAATAAGCACATCCACCACATAATACATTCATTCCACTATGGACATACAGTGCACCACGGCAGGAAATGAAGTGTCCACAGATTTCTCTTAAAACACATCTGTTTTAAAGGTGGAGTCAATAGATAGAACAAAGTACAAGAATGCAGCAAAGAAATATTGCTAATGATGTCTCTTGTATCATATCTAGTAATACAAAAAATGCCTGAGAAATTGAAACTCTAAGCCTGGAGCTGAGTACCTTAAGTATAGCAAGTCATTTTTAAAGAGAAACTCACAGTCTGTAAATTCTGATTTTTCCAACTTTAGGAAAAGAATTTTTCCACAGTCTGACATAAATGGTCTGTCACATTGTGGCAAAAATTATATTCTATTCAAACTGCAACGATCAACACTAGAAAGTACTCTTTATGACAGCATTCCAGGAGACAAAGAACAAAAGTTACGTTTCTTTTCAGCAATTTAGTAATAGAGGAAAGATAAATCAATGGATATTTAGGAACTGAGCAAGCTCTGGAGGAAAAAAAAAAAAAACACAATTTGGCAAAATGAAAGATAAAAACAGATGTAGCAAGCAGCTTGCCCTACATGCCTGCAGACTTCACTGAGGCTGTCTGTGGAGTAAGACTATCCAAATTACATATCTGTAGTTGAAAATGTATAATATATTCTTTGGATGATGGAGTTGGTCAGTCCTGCAAGGCACTGGTGCCTGAAACACGCGTGCCCTTTGTCAAAGCTGTGAAATGCAAATGCACAGCGATGCTAGGTGCTGCCCTGGCTTTTATAAAAGCTTGCAGCATCTTTAATGCAGAACTAAGCGAGAGTCTGTAATCCCTGTGCTGTGATGCAGCAATGTGCTCTCTCCTCGCAGGACAAGCCAACAGCTATGCAAGATCCTTTTATCAACATTCACAGGGCTGGAAAATAACTGTTCACAGTTTGATTCCCAACATTACCGAATGAACCAAGAATTGCTCAGAGAACTGGCAGCTGAATACACACGTAAAAGACAAAGGTTCTTCAGTGATATTTATTCTAGCCAAGTTTTAATATTTCAAGGCTTATAGGAACTAACTCTTTACATAATCAAATGTAATTGTCTGATCCCAGCTGGTGATCAGCACATTCATCATCAACCTGGTCATTATTAATATACCAGTAATTAGAGGGGAATAAAGGTGTGTGCCTTATAATGCTGGCTTAATACAATTCCACCATACCTAACAAGACCACAGCTCCTTTTGAAATACAATTACCTTAACATTCAAATTACAAATTTTTGTTACCGCTACTAACAACTAACAATCACAAAGCCATATAATTTTAAAACTAATACTGAAATGGGGCTTTTTTGAGTCTTTGGTGCAAAGAATTTGGTCAAAAAAAGAATCGTGTTTTGCTTTAGAAATAATCTGACCCACAAGCAGTTCCCCAATCAACCTGTGATTTGAGAGAAAAGCTCAATTAACATGCATGCAATTGACAGAATCAAATCGTAAACACTTACCTACATATACTACATTCTTCTTGCTCTACTGTAGGAGAAAAAGCGCTATCTCAGGCACCACAGTGTGGTACTGCTTGGCAAATGCTACTGACTTTTTTAATGGTGACAACTGTGTACACAAATTCTCAAAGTACCAGTTCTGTTTAAAGCCTTTCCCCACAAAGTAGTGCTGGTAAAGGACCATTTCTATTAAATGCTTTGCAGTCTTTTATTTTAGCAAGAGGAGCATCAAGGCCATCATTTAGCAAGAATGATACAGAATCCCTCAGTGTTAGAACAGTCTCAGAGCCACATTCTTCCCTGCACTATTTCTTTTACATCAGTGCATCTCCTCTGCTTCAGTATCAGTTATACCACAATAAAATCCTTGCAGTGCAGTGAAGAATACCATTACATCAAGCCTCTTGGTATATGAAGCATACCTAGCATTAGACCAGCATCTCACAGAAAATCCTGCTAAAACAGAATTTGGGGTAATCCCTGTAGGTACACAATACATTACCAGCTGCAAAAAATCCTTTCATTTCTATGGGATTTGCCAGCTGTTTAGGGAGCACAGTACTTTCAGCATAGCAACTTGCAGTATAAGTTATCTGTAACGTAAATTTCAAAACAAAAAGGCTTCAAAACCAATTGAATACGTTACAACCTGTGAGTGCTGGATTCACACTTGATTCCTTGCTATCTGTACTGATGTTTTTTATTCTCTTCCCTTATGTCACAGACTATCAGTACTGATTTCTATTTGGATATGTGCACTCTGAACTATCAAGGCTCTTGAAACAAATGTGGAAATGAAAGCCAGCATGAGAAGGAGCTCTAGCTCCATGGAAGAGGTAAGACCAAATAAATGAAAGGTGATGGGCATCACAGGAAGATCAGCCAGTAGCAATGGTGCATTGCCAAAAACAGAATCAAAGATTGGAATACTGATGTGGGGAAAATCACACACCATTAGATATGACAATAACAGACAGAGATGATACTGGGCGAGTTATATCAGATGACTTGAGAAAGCATGACCTTCTTCACAGTAATAGTTTTACAACCATTTGTATGGCATGTTATCCACTAATCTCTAGTCAAAATATTTACTGTGTGGTAAAACACTGCAAATAAGGCTGCTGCTTCTAAGTGCTTACTCTTAATGCATAAGATCCAGCTTACACAGCACATACTTTCTGAAGTGTTAATACCATAATGTTATCACTGTTGTCCACAGAAGGCCACAATAAGCCTTAAAACAGGAAACTCCCCTCTTCCACTGGGTTTTATATTTTTGCAGGGCTGTCTGATGTGTGTGACAAGGGTCTATTTCAGTTGCTGATGGCATTATCACCACTTTGCTGCATTACCATAAAGCCCAGGAAATAAGCTATTACCCACCATCACTCCTCCAAATGTTATCACAGAGAATCATGCATTCACAAAACAGCATTAACTGTGAGAATTAGAGTCCATTTAAGCTGCAGCTGTTCCTTCGTTCCTAAATAGGTTCTTAGATCAAAACTTCTCCCTGACCAGCCTCACTACCAAATGTCCCTTTCAACTGTAAGAAGAAAAAGATCACTTTAAAAAATTGTGTAGTTTACAGACACCACTCCTTCCCTGTATTATGACAACCAGGTAAGTAACATTAAAATTAACATTTTTTTCCAAAAATATAGTAGGTGTTTTAGCTTTTAGAACTGTGAGCTGAAATGTCGCCTTCAAATCATCTCTAGCAACAGAAATGAACCTCTAACTTTGATTTTGTATTTCTAGATTATCTCATTTTCAGAATCTGAAGCTTCAGTTATTTAGGGGAAAGACGTCTGTTTATTTTTAATAACAGGCTTTCTGCAGGAAAGCTTTCTTTTAAATACAAAACCTAAAACCTGGATCTAATATACATGCTGGTGTCCTTTCAGCTCTAAACCCATGCCCTAGAAAAACCAACAACCTATATTCTGCTATTATCGAAGAAAACATTGCTTATTATGTTCCATTTCCTTCTCTGCTTCTTTGCCTCTTTGCTACTGTCCATTGGAAGGACTCCAATCTGCAGGGAAAAAACACTCTCAAATCTAAACTGAAAAACCTAAGTTGGAAGGACTCCAATCTGCAGGGAAAAAACACTCTCAAATCTAAACTGAAAAACCTAAGTGCCAAGAAAAGGCACAGTGTCTCTTTAAGAGTCAACAGTAAATTAACTTGCCCATAAGAGTGCAATAATTAGCAGTTAGTAGCTTATTAAAAGGATGGCAAAGGCCAAGCTGCCATCTGGGATCTCCAGTTTCTTGTGATTGTTATTATGTCAAGATGTGCAACTTGCATTAGCTTTCATGTCACTGTGCTTGTCCCTACTTTCCATGTAAATTTTAATGAAAGATACAGCACTTTAAAAATCAGATGTCCATCAAAAGTGCTATTAGTCTGCCTTTTACAAAGCATATGGACTGTTTTGCTACCTCTGCATCTCTACACATCACTGAATGCCTCAAATGAAGAAAACAGCGGAAGAAAAAAAAGCCTTTTAATGATATCAATTAAATACTCTCTCTGGGCAGAGTGAAACCTGAGCCTCATCAATACCAGAAGACTACAACACAGCATAAAAGGGCAATATTTTAGCTCCTGTTTGCACACAGCATGACCACAATGCCTTTAACTCTCACAGGAATCATTCTTCTTAATAAAATTGAAAGCCAATGAAGCTGTTTATTCAGATGTTAGAAAGAAACTGCTTTAAAATAGGCAGAAAGAAAGTGTATGAGAAAAAAAAATAAATTGCTTATGAACTACAAAACGCTTAATACGCTATGAAATATTTTATTTAAACACATTATTTGTAAACACACATGCTCATATGCACAAGCAATAAATAATTTACAGAAACGGCCTGTTTATTTTCTCATTTGTCTATTTTCATGAATATATTACAAAGAGGCATAAAAAGAAAAAATGTTTCTAAGATATCTATTCCTATTCCGTTTGCTGATATTCCAACATTTAAGAGGCTCCATTCACCAAAGTTCAGAAAATGTCATCACCTCTGGAATATAAAGAAATAGGATGAATGCCTTGCAGAAATGTCCCCAGTATCTTACATTTGAAATTCATCAACTATCAATCATCTCTAATTAGGCTTATAAGAATTACAGTAAAGTATTTGTTTCTTCCTAAATAAAATATAAAACCAGCAACAAAAAATGGCTTACAAAAAATTATTCCAGGAGAAGAGCATCTACATTCAAGGGGCACTGATTCTATTAAAGAGGTTTTACAAACTGGGTATTTGCTAACCATAAAATGAAATTATTTATTTTTTAAACAGTCATTATGAGGAAAGTTAAAACTGAGAATCACCATCCTTCTAATAATACAGGACTTTCTTCCCACCAAAATGAAAACAAACCCAATACCCAATATTTTAAAAGTATTAACGAAAGGACTGTAAGTGTAGAAACCAAAACCATACAATAGTCACATTTAAAACCCAAATATTAAGATATTTTATAGGACAAAGAAGAAATTAAAAAACACTGCCAAGGCTGGCAAGATTAGTGTAGTGTTGTTTTTTCTGCTTGTGTAATTAGGTATTTATAGAGCACAAATGATTTGTTATTGATGTTTCACTTTAATATTTGCATAAACTCTTGGCCACTCAGATGGACTTATTCACATCACTTTGAAAACACAGAATCATTAAGTTGGAAAAGACCTTTAAAATCATTGAGTCCAACCTTTAACCTAGCACTGCCAAGTCCACCACTAAAGGATGTCACTAAGCATCACATCTACATGTCTTTTAAATACCTCCAGGGATGGACACTCAACCACTTACCTGGGCAGCCTATTCCAATCCTTGACAACCCTTCTGGGGGAGAAATTCCTTCTACCATCCAAACTAAACCTCCCCTGGCACAACTTGGGGCCGTTTCCTTTTGTCCTGTTGCTTGTTATTTGGAAGAAGAGACTGACAACCCATTTGCTCAAGCCTTCTTTCAGGTAGTTGTAGAGAGCATTAATGTCTCCACTGAGCCTTCTTTTCTCCAGACTAAGCAATCCCAGCTCCCTCAGTCTCATAAGACTTGTGCTCCTGGCCCTTCACCAGCTTCATTGCCCTTCTCTGAACCCACTCCGAGAACTCATTGTCTCTCTTGTAATGAGGGGCGCAGAACTGAACAGAGTATTCAAGGTGTGACCTCACCAGTGCTGAGTACAGGGGGACAATCACTTCCTTAGTCCTGCTGGCCACACTGTTTCTGATACAAGCCAATACAAATCCTAATGGTATTACTGGTGAAGAACTCCTCAAAATTATTTTCCAGATCAGTAAGGTCCAGTCATTTCTTTCTATCTGAGCCTGCAAATGCTATTTCATTTTTTCTGTGCCATTACCTCCTGATCAATATTATTGAACAATTCAAAGAAATAACAACCTCACGCTGCTCGCTAAGAGCAATGCTGAACATTACAAGACTTGAAAGACCTACTTGGGTTAAGAGCAGTTAAGACCGAGAGAGATAATCTGATTTTGCAATGCTGAGAACCACATGTTGAATTTGCCAGTAGCCTTTGGTTTACACAACGTGCATTAAAAAATGTTCCACCCATGAAATATGTGAGCACTCTCTCTTTTCTTCCTGAGAAAAAACCTGCTACATGTTGAAAATGAGTGTGCAGCTGTGCAGTTTTTCATCCCTAGCACAGCTACCACTGAAGGGAAGGAGGCCACTGCCATAAAGGAGAAGCAGGAATTTGCAGACTGCAATACGTGCTACAGAGCTGTACTGTGGACACTAAGAAACCATCCAAACCTCACTGTAATCCTTTGTGTTAGATAGGACATTTGGGACTCCTCAGTTACTTGTCTGAGTCTTGGCCCACTAAAGTCAACGTGAATTTTGCTAAGACACAGAACTTCATTCTCCAAAAATAGCAGAGTCCCACCAGGAATACAACCAATTTCCTTAGGGGGCATGAACCTCAATGGAAGCCAGATCCAAACCAAGAGTTATGGTAAAACAAAACCCACTACATATATGAGAGAATGGTGAAAGGTAGCAAAAAGGCAAATTATCATTTCCTTAACAAAGGCTGCCCACGAGAACAAATTATACATTATATTATTATATTATATTACTGCTATACGTTGTGAAGAGCTTTTATGAAATCAAACACATCATATCCTTTGGCTATGTGGCATGAGACAGAGTGGCTGCCGGTTTTTACTGAAAACTACAGGAATGCCAAAAAAGATGAACTTTCCAGGCACAATCACTAAGGCATCCGGTACCACCTTCTCTGTGAGCCGAAGGCCATGTGTGGGGTCAAAATTACACCTCATGAGCCCTTTGAATATATGCCATTTTTCATACAGAGTGAGTGATGGCTATCTGATGAAGTCATTGGCTGTAAGTAGAGCTAAAAACTACAAGTAGCTGGAAAGTGAAACAACATTTTCACTCAGTGACACAATAAATTAAGTTTTAGAGCATACGAATGAATTGTGGACTATATATTATAATACTCATTCCTACAGGCTCAACTGGGAGCTTTGCTGCGGAAAAGACTTACAGTTTAGTCCTGCACAGACTGGCCTGTAGCACAAATGCCACCGAAAAGAAATGAGCAATATGAGCCAATATCACACCACCCAAGTCTCACCCTAATCTGCGTCAACCTTAAATCACACTAATCCATACATCAGCTAACTCAATTATTGCCAGCTGTGTTGAGGCACAGTAACATTTTGTATGGTGTGCTTAGAGCTTTAGGTTCTCACATTTTCTACAGTGTATATATGTGATTTTTATGTTCTGATGTTCACAAGACACAAGAAGATAGCTCTGAGTACAGCTTATGTATTATCGTCCACAACCCAACTTTGGATAGAAAAGCTATGAAACTAATTACTGGAATATTTTTTCAACCTCAAAGAAGAATAAATAATACTGGTTACATGATGCACCCCATCACAGAGAATTCAACAATATAAACTTGTTAGAAGAAAGCAGGGCACCTGAAAGAGGAATTATATGAAGAGAATGTATTTAATATACCATTGTCCTCCAAAGAATTCAGACATTACAGGAGTGATCACTGAGCATACGCTGCTTGTGGCTCAAAGGAAAGTTATTATGAACAAATCCTGTAAGTTCTCATATCCTCCAAATTTCATAGTAGCACAATTAGTCATTTCATCCCCCAGTGTCTTATTTGAATGGGCACATCCAACATCCTCGAATGTGTTCAAATTATGATGATCAATAGATCGGATTCTTCAGCAGTGTCTTTGTTGAAAAGGAGTAAGCCTCAGCATAAACCAATCTTTTCATCTATCTCATTGGAAAAGAGGACAAAGAAATGGATTTTCCTTGAGCAGTGCTTCTATTTATCAATTAATCTTCACTCTTCCCTCCAGTCCAACTGGAGACCCACAGCAGGGTTGCAGCATTTTGCCTTTTTTGACAGTTTTGATTAGGGATGGATGACTGCCCTCTGCATGCTAAAGACAGGTGTGAATTGCTGAAGAGCAAGCTAGAGCTCCAGGGCAGCCTTACATGCCCTGTGCTGTACTGAGTTGCAAAGGAAATGGACCCCTCTGTTTAGCAGTGCTGACCATTTCTGTTTTCTCTGCAGCTTACTGCAACTCAATTTCTCTTTGAAAAATGCCTTTTCACTAACAGAGAGGTTGGGAAGCAGAGCTGGGAGGAGAAATGATAGCTCAAAGACCTCCACTGTTGAAGGGTACTGACAAGCCCAAGTCCCACTTCCCAGCACTGTCATCACCCCAGTGCAAGAGAGTCAGTTCTAAAAACTCACTGGCCTCTGGCTCTGTCTTTGACTGAACTGGCTGTCCCTTTGCACCCCAGCATCACCAGTTACAGACAGTCTGACACTGCACAGCCTATACCTGGTGTGAACAGGGAGAAAATAAGATCTGTTAAGAAGGCCTCAAAGGATTCATCTTAATAAATATTTCTTCCATAATTCAACACAAAAGATTAAGAGACTTTTAAAAGTAAATGCATTAAATTCCAACATGAACCACACTCATACAAATACAATTTGTCCACTGGCAAACATTTTATAAGCAATGAAATGTTAGAAAGAATGTAATCTCTACCTTTACTTCTACCTACAGACAGGAAGTTGTGTGTCCAGTTAAGAAGAGGAGCAAGGGGGGTGTCCATCATGGAGGAGGCAAAAGACAAGAAAAGGAAGAAGCACAAAAACCAGAAAATTATGTCACTGGCCATACTTGCAAATACAAGGAAATAAGCGTATTTATGTAGCAACCAAATCCAACAAAACACAATTTCAAGGGAAAAACAGGAGACACACCACAACTGAAGCACAAAGCAAGGCTTAAACAACTGACAACAACCAGCAACTGCCTTCTTAAGCCCTTTGGCTTTAATTTTATTTTCTCCTGAGAAATGCAAACCCCTCATGCAATAGCACTACAGTGATACTCCTTATTCCACGTCAAAACCAAAATAGCAAGGGAAACAACAGAGTAGGACAGAAAGAAAAAATAATAATCTCATGGTAATATATTTGCTAAACACATTTCACCTAGCAGAGCTAATGTATTTGTATATAACATTGACATTGCATATTTACTCACACATAAACATTTACATAGTTTATATCCATTATATTTTTATAGAGGGTAAATATTTATCAAAAGAGAATATCTGTGAGCTGGTTGGCAAAAAAAAAGAGAAGCCACTGCTCCCTGATGCCTCATAGATAAATATGGGTGGCTGCAGTTGCCAGAAGCTGATAGTTTTCACATTTTTTTCCCAGGCAAGGGAGAATAGAAGGGCTGATGACAATCATACAGGCCTGAAGAGGTCATGCAAGTCTTCATAAGCAGGCTGGGTTGCTACCCGTAATTTAAATGGCCAAGTGCATCTGTTTATATAATCCAGTGCTAAAACAGAGACTGCTACAAAGATATGTTCAGTGTTACTGAGAATAAAATTGGCCATGCAAGTTCGCTGTACTGATCCCTCCCAACATGCCATTATCCTTTCTTTGTCAATGGCTTGCCATACTCAGCTGTATCCTGAGGAACTAGGACATGCTGAAGGGACATATCTGCTGGATGCTCCTTCAACAAGTATGACTAGAGAGCCATGAGTCCAACTGAGCAGTAAGTAGGGATAGAGAAGGAACTCAGTGTTGCCCAGAGCTTAGCTAGATGCTCCACATGCCAAATACCATGGTCTTGACATGCACTCAGAAAGAGCCCTCTTCACCTATCTCTCTCCAAATAGGGATGCTAAGCAGTACAGAAAGTGAAG